>BLBF01000036.1:1107634-1133538 GCA_015471245.1 Laticauda colubrina
AACCAAGACTTTATTAAAAAAAAGAAATGAAGCAAGTGTGTGAATCAAAAATAGACTTTATTAACAACAAGCTATAAAACAAAAATGAGTCTCTGGCACTCCTCTTGGTCGCTCAGTCTCAGGGGTGAAGGGTCCAGGTGCTGTGGAGGTGGCTGGTGCTGGAGTGCTTGTCATCAGCTCCTCCAGAAGCAGAAGCAGCAGAAGCCCCAGCCCCAGAAGAGCAAGCCCGTGCTGCAGAAGCCCCAGCAGAACCAGAGTGAGGGCCAGGGGGCGGGATGGTAGCCCTGTCCCTCTTGCAAGGGCTGGCAGCAGATGGCTGAGGCTTGCTGTGCTTCCGCATGGTTGTGGGGTTGCTGGCTGGCAGGGAGGCTGGCAGGAACCAAGGCTGGCAGGAAGGCTGGCAGGGATGCAGGCACCAAGGCTGGCAGGAAGGCTGGCAGGCAGGCAGGCACCAAGGCTTGCAGGCAGGCAGGCACCAAGGCTGGCAGGAAGGCTGGCACCAAGGCTTGCAGGCAGGCAGGCACCAAGGCTGGCAGGAAGGCTGGCAGGCAGGCACCAAGGCTGGCAGGCAGACATGAACCAAGGCTGGCAGGAAGGCTGGCAGGCAGGCAGCAAGGCTGGCAGGCAGACATGAACCAAGGCTGGCAGGAAGGCAGGCAGCAAGGCTGGCAGGCAGACTGGCTGGCAGCAAGGCTGGCAGGCAGGCAGGCAGCAAGGCTGGCAGGGAGGCTGGCAGCAAGGCTGGCAGGCAGGCAGACAGTAAGGCTGGCAGGGAGGCTGGAAGCAAGGCTTGCAGGCAGGCATGCAGGCAGGGCAGGCAAGGCTGTCAATCCATCCGGCAGCAGGTCTTTCCTCTGAATGGTGACCTGCTTCCGAGCTGCTTCCCTTATATCCACGGGGCTTAAGCAATGCATCCTCCCCGCATGCGCAATTAACGCTAGGCATCCGTTAGGCTTCCGCTGTGCATCCGCTGTGCATCCGCTTCATCCGCTCGGCGTCCGCGCTGCATCCGCTGTATCCATTCCGCATCCGCTTTGCTGAGGTCCCCCGGAAGCCTAGCGGATGTGCCATCCACTCCCATCCGCTTCCATCCGCTGGGCTTCCGTTCCACATCCACTTTCCATCCGCTCTGCGTCCTCCCCGCGTCTGTTCCTTTCTGTGTTATCCACTCCAGTTATGCAAATTTTTGCCCCTTTTTGAGAGCGGATAACAACGGATGGAACATTTTGCTCATCCGTTGTGTCCTTTTTCCTAATGTTTTGCATCCGTTGGGCAGTGTGACAGGGCCTTAAAGCACTGTGAAGCAGTATATAAGTCTAAGTGCTATTCCTATTGCAATATCAGTTACATCTGAAGTTACAGTGAACTTCACTGACCATTTGGCTGGAAAACCATTGGGTCCTGAAGGGCTGCTTCTTAAAAATTATAGCATCATTTGCTGTTATTTTTTGCTCATTGGTAATCAATTAAATTGAACAAATTGTAATTCAGATCCTTGGGGAACTCACTGCTATTTATAGACTTATTTATACATTGATTAATTTATATACCACTCAACTAATGAATGTCCTGAGAGTAATTTATAAGTAATCTACTAACCAAGGACCACTTATAAGAACCAATATTAAAGCCAATATAAAAGTTTACAGGCCAGCAGATAACACTATTAATTCTACAGCATTAATACTAATGTTAGGCAATAAGCAGCACCAATAGTAATAATCTCAAATATAAGAGCTAATATAAATGTTTACAGGTCATCAGACAACAATACTAATACTATATCACTATTATAATACTAGTAATACCCCAATACTAAGTATTCAGCAATAATCGGTAACAATAGTAACAATCTCAAATAATATGAACATGTTTTATACAAATGTTTAAATATTAAATTCAACACTGGTATTTCAACATTAATTTTAAAATTAAGTATTCCAGCTTATTGAAAGAGGAAGGTCTAAACCAATCACCTTAACAAAGGCAATGAACATGCCAGACAGATTTCCCTACAGCTTTCATTTCGGTCAGATGGGGTGGAGGAGAGTAGTGGAGGAGAGCAGAAACAGTGGGGTGGAGGAGAGCAGAAACACAAATATAGTAATGGCAAGGGGAAACAACAACTTTGGGGTCCACAAGAACTGGTTATGCCACTGGGCTCTACAGCTCTACAGATAATAAGTAAAACTGCCCAGAATATCATTGGGCTCCAGCTACCAGCCCTGGACAACATCTTCGCATCTTGCTGTTTAAGGAAGTCACACAACATTCTCAGAGACTCTTCCCATCCTGCTTACAATCTTTGTGAACAGTTGCCTTCTGGCAGAAGACACAGAACAATTAAAACTCAGTCCACACATTTTCTGAATAGTTTTTATCCCAGAGCTATAATTGCACTTAACAATGAACTTAAGGACCATCATCAGTGAGCTGTTGGACAGTATTACTTGGTCTGTTGTGTGGACACTTATGTGTTTTAGGGTGCGGGAAATTTTGGTGAGTGGGGGTGCGTTTGGAGATTGTCATGTGTGTGCGCATGTTGAGTCTGGTCTATGGGTGTTATGTGAATTTTGTTGTATGTGTATGCTATGTATATACATACAATGACAATAAAGTATAAAAGAAAAGAAAAGTAAAGTAGGCTCACCCTTACCACTGAGCTTTGAAAAAACCTGTTTTTGCACAACAGTGGAAAAATGAAGAGATCCCTATAGATGAAAGTGTAATTAAAAAAATTAGAATGTGCAGAGATGGATAGACTAACAATCAAAATAAAGGAGAAGGAAGAAACAGAATACTTTTTCACATGGGACTTGTTTTACCAATGGTTAGTTGACAGAAACAGAAGTTAGAAACTTAAAAGTTTAAGAGAATGATGAACTATACAATGAAGGTTTATTAGTACGGACAAGCAAATATTATTACTATGTGATTATTATCAATGATATGAATATTATTATTACTACTGTTACTTTTCAAAACTAACTGTACTCAGACAACACGATGTTCATGTAAATATTGAGTTTCTATGTTTACTAAAGAAAAATATAGAAATAAAATATAAGAAAAAAGAAAAACCTGTTTCTGTAGGTCAGCATTAGAAGTACCCTCACCACTCTTTAATTGTGTCTGATTCTCAGAAACTGCCTGGAGAATTTGTTGCAGTGTTCCTGGCAAGGTTTTTCAGAAGAGGTTTGCCATTGCCTCTTTCCTAGGCCTGAGAGAAAGTGACTGGTCCAAAGTCATCCAGTGGCTTTATGCCTAAAGTGGAGCTAAAACTCAAGGTTTCCTGGACTCTGGGTGTTAAGATAGATATTCCATAGGGTTACGCTATCTGGCCTGCAAAAATCCACACAAGCACTGGATTGGGGTGTTTCATTTCTTTGCTACATAGCCAGTAGATATCCAAATTTTTGCAACCCAGACTTTGTAGGCCAAGCACAGAACCCTAATAGGAGACAACAGCAAGGTGAAGAAAGAATGGACTAAGGAAGGTAAAAGCCACTGCTCTCGATTGAACTATGCCTAACTCAGTGGCAGTGGAATGCAAACAAGTAAGAGACACTTGGCCTGTGCAAAGTTGATAGCATTTGGTTTAAATGCTGGAACTTCAAATTTACTCCTTCCCTCATATTCTTCATATTCTTTAAATCCTTTGATAATGTTCCCTAAAACGGGTCATAATGTACCTTTCACGTCATTTCAAAGTCTCCCACACCACTTCAACTAGAATACTGTTTTAAAACATTTAAAGGCAATTTCTAAAAAGAAAGTATAGAAAAGGCAGTTCTTTCAATAAAGTGAGGTGGAGGGAAGTAGAAATTAGAAAAAAACTAAAAAAAGTAGGGGAAAGACTACCAAAAGCTTAGCTGGGAGGTGTAAATTCTGAAGCTCCCTTTAAACTGCTAAGATTAAGACTTTCCATTTGCAAGTAAGAGTCTGCTTTCTTGAAGAACAGAAAAAAGCCCTTCTGGATCTAGACAGGATCTATCAAAACATTCCAAGAAGATCACAAAAAAAGGCATGAAAGGAGAGCAATCCCCTGTTGGTTCCAAGCCTCTCCTACCCAAAAACATACACTGTTCAAAAAAATAAAGGGAACACTTAAATAACACAGCGTAACTCCAAGTCAATCACACTTCTGTGAAATCAAACTGTCCACTTAGGTAGCAACACTGATTGACAATCAATTTCACATGCTGTTGTGCAAATGGAATAGACAACAGGTGGAAAGCATAGGCAGTTAGCAAGACATCCCGTTTTGTTCGGAAAACACACGAGGTAGACCGGGTTCCCACAACAAATACTTTATTCTTTAACTAGTCAGTAAATAGGAACACTTGGCTGAAGCCGAGGCCAGCCTTTTATACAGGCTGGCTTGCCTGCTTGCAGCCAATGGCAGTTGTTTAATTTGCCGCCTTTCAGCAGCTCTTTGGATTGGTTCCTAGTAAACCAATCCAATCCTTAGTTTATTTGACCAATCAGGTTTGCAGGTTTGGAATCACCCACTTTACATATAGAACACCCCTCCCCTCTTAGTTCAGTCCTATGTGGTGACGTAGTCTCGCAGGTAGGTGGGGCTTTTCTGGACTCGACTTGACTTGCGTGGTTCATTCTTAGTGAAGACTTCAACCGGTTTGGATGGGGCTGCTGTGTCATCTGTTCTTCTCCCTGGAACCGTCTGGAAGGGTGAGTCAGCCATTTTACCGCCGCCTGAGTTTCTTAGGCTGGTGGTTTTGCCGCTCCCTCCCATTTCCTCCGGGCAGGTCGAGCTGGCCTGGCTGGCCCCTTCCGATGGGCTCTTCACGCAAGTCTCTCCAAACAGTGAGTCTTTTATTTGCTCTTTTTGTTCATGTGTTTCATTGGTTTTATTTTTTAACGGTTCTTTATTTAATTCTTGTGATTTCCCCCCCCCCACCTTAGTTGGCAATTCGTCGGTATTTTCGACGAATGGTTGTATGTCTGTGGTTCTTTCTATATTTCGGGATCGAAGCTGGTCTATGTGCCGCTTCCATTCCCTGCCATCATCTACTGTTAACCGGTAGGATTTGGGGCCTGTGATTTGGGTAATTTGTCCTGGTAGCCATGCTGGGTCCCCAGTGAAGTTTTTGGCGTAGACTAAATCGCCAATTCCAAATTTTCTAAACCGTGTAGAGGAGTCGGGGGGGGGGGTTCTGGCGTGAATTCTGGGTGCAGTCTATCAAAGTGTGACCTTAGTTTTCTCCCCATGAGTAGCTCTGCTGGGGACTTGTTGGTTGTGGTACTGGGTGTTATGTGCTGGAATGTGAGCAATCGGTTAATTTTTTGCTGTACATCTCCAGTGTCCATTTTTTCTAACCCTTCCTTTGTAAATCGGACCATTCTCTCTGCCCTACCGTTTGCAGCCGGATGGGCCGGCGCAGTTAGGGCATGTCTAATACCTAGGGAGGCTAGGTATTGTTCAAAGTGTAGGCTGGTTAGTTGTGGTCCATTATCGGACACGAGGACGTCCGGAATGCCATGGGTGGCAAAAAAGGGTGTCCAGTTGTTTTATTACTAATTCAGTTGTTGTTGATGGCATAATTTTTACTTCTAACCAGTTAGAATAGGCGTCCACAACAATCAGAAAGGTATGTCCTTTAGTTGGACCAGCGAAATGGATGTGGATTCGTGACCAGGGGCCCCGTGGAATTTCCCAATCTCTAATGGGTGCTTTGGGTGGGGATGGTCTAATTTTTTGACATTTGTTACACGAGGTTACCAGTATTCTATGTCCCTATCAATACCCGGCCACCAGACATAACTTCTAGCAAGGCTTTTCATTTTTACAATCCCCGGGTGACCTTCGTGTAGCATACTAAGTACCCTAGGTTGTAGTTTGTTAGGAATAACCACCCGATTTATTACCCCACAGTAAACACCCTTTTTGAATAGAAAGTTCGGTTTGTCTGGTCCGGAAAGGTTTAAAGTTTTCAGTTTTTTGATTTTCCGGCCAGCCTTTTCCTACCCAGTTAAGAACACGGGCAGTCAAAGAGTCTTTTGCGGTGGCTCTGGCAACATCATATGCTGATATGGGTAGATTGGGGCAAGTCTCTATTTGTAGTGTTGTCATCGCTGGTGCCGGGTCTTCTTCAGTCGCTGGCAAGGGTGCTCTGCTTAAAGCGTCCGCGTGTGAAATCTGTTTCCCCGGTTGGTGTGTCAGAGTGTATGAGTAGGCTGCTAGGAACTCTGACCATCTCGTCATTCTTGGGGAGAGGATATTTGGTGTAGGTTTGTTTCCCGCCAAAATTCCTATTAGCGGTTTGTGGTCTGTTATAATTTGAAAAGTCCACCCATATAGGTACTCGTGGAAACATTTCACTCCTGCGACAATTGCTAGTGCCTCTCTGTCCAATTGGCTGTAATTCCGCTCGGTTTTAGATAAAGTCCTCAAATAATATGCGACGGGCGCTTCTCTGCCATCCGGTAGTTGGTGGCTTAGGATGGCACCTACTCCGAATGGGGAGGCGTCGCAGGTCACTCTTAAGGGCAGTGTGTTGCTAAATTGAATGAGAACGTTTGAGGATGTTAGCAAGGTTTTAATTTTTTGGAAGGCTTGCTTTTCTCTGTAACCCCACATCCAAATTGCTTTTTTGTCTAAGAGACGGTGCAATGGTTCTGCTATAGTGGCCTTATTTGGCAGGAATACATTATAGAAGTTAATTAGTCCTAAAAAGGCTTGTAATTCGGTCTTGCTTTTTGGTTCTGGTGCGTTTTTAATCGCTTTAATCTTTTTGTCTGTAGGGTGTATACCCTCTCCGTCTATTAAATAGCCCAGGAATTCGACGCTATTCTTAATTAGGCAACACTTTTCTCTTTTTACTTTGAGGCCAGATTCCCTAAACTTAGTTAGTACTTCTTTGAGTCTGTTTTTTAATTGGGTTTCATCTTTGGCTGAGATCAGGACGTCGTCGAAATATGGTACGACTCCTTGTATGCCATTTAGGAGGCGTTCCATTAGACTCTGGAAGACGCCTGGGGCCACACTCACTCCAAATTGGACTCGGTGGCATTTGAATGCGCCCTTATGTGTGACTATAGTCTGTGCTTCAGCAGTTTCTGGGTCCACTGGGAGCTGTTGATAGGCTTGTGCTAAGTCAAGTTTAGCAAAAACTTTTCCTTTTCCCAGGGAGTGAAGCAAATGCTGGACTACAGGCACCGGGTATGCGCTTGGTTGTAATGCGTGGTTCAGGGTAGCCTTATAGTCACCACAGATTCTAACGGACCCGTCGGGTTTGACCGGTGTGACTATAGGTGTTTCCCACTTGGCATGGTCCACAGGTTCTAACACCCCTTGGGCTATTAATTTGTCCAGCTGTTCCTCTATTTTTGCCTTTAGTGCAAAAGGAACTCGCCTGGCTTTTATTCTTCGTGGGGCTATTTGGGGGTTTAGACTGAAAGAAATGGGATTTCCCCGATACTTGCCAAGTGAGCCGTCAAAAACGTCCTGGAATTCTCGAATGAGGTCGTCTTCCCAGCCGGTTGTAGTCACTCGATCGACCCCGGTCATCCCGATGCCCAATGGCGCGAACCATTCGATGCCCAAGAGGCCTGGTCTGTCTTGGTCGACTATGGTCAGCGGTAGCACCTTGACGTGTTGTTTGTAGGCGACTCGGAATTGTCCCATGCCGACTACAGGGATTTGGTTTCCCTGATAGTCCTTGAGAGTTAGGTGCTGCTTCTTTAATTCTTTGGGTTTGATACCTGGGACTAGCTGTCTTATTGTGTCCCACGATACCATGGAGAGGAAGGACCCCGAGTCCACTTCCATCTTGCAGTGTTTTCCTTCGATTTTTACAATGACTTTAATTTTCTTCCCGCTTTCCGTCTGAGCGCTCTTTATAATGACAGTTTGGTGTGTATTGGCTCGCTTCTCTTATTGCCACTTTCTCTCAGCTCGTTTAGGCTCAGTTCGTGTTGGGGAATTTCTGCGTCGCGTTGGGCTGCAGCATTTTTTGTTCCTGCAGACTTTCTCGATGTGCCCTCGTTTCTTGCAATGCCGGCAGATGGCATCGAGAAATCTGCATTTGGCTCGGGGATGGTTTCCTCCACAGCCAGCGCACTCCCGCCAATTCCTTCTTTTGCGCTCTTTTCTGTTCGTGAGCAAACGGTGGACTTCGTCGTCTTCTTCGCTCGATTCAATTGTTTCGCCCGAATCTTCGTAGTGGGTTGTGGTGGCAGGCTGCTTTCTGTCTTTGGTTAGTGTTTCTTCGCTGTGTGTGTTCATCTTTTTCATGGCTACGGCAGATTTTTTCGCGGCTTCAGTGGCTGTGGCTTCCGCGATGGCTTCGGTTACGGTGATGTTGGGCTTGTTGAGTAATTTACTCTGTGTGGTCGAGTCTCTCAGACCCAACACCTCGCGATCCCTCATTGCTTCGTCAATGTTCAAAAAATCACACTCACCCCCTAGTTGTCTAAGGGCAGCAATGAAATCGGAGACGGTCTCTCCCTCTCTCTGGTCTCTGCGGTAAAATTTGTGTCACTTTATTAAGTTTGACACCATCGGAGTGTAGTGTGCTTTGAGGATTCTTTGCAATTCTGGCCACGTTAGTTGTTTAACGTCTCGGGGCTTCGCACGGGCCTTTGCCATCTTGAAAATCGTTGGCCCGCAGTGAATCAGGAACACAGCTCTCTTGCGTTGCTCTGAAATGTCTTCCATTTCATTGCTCTCCAAATACATTTGGAAGCGATCTGCATAGGAATCCCAATCCTCTTTGTTGGGATTGAAGGGTGCAGGCGGTGCGTTGTTTACAGGCATCTTGGTTGTCATCTGGGCTTCTTATCACCGCGTGCAGGTTTTTTCGTTTAGGACGATCCTTCGTCGCCAATGTTTTGTTCGGAAAACACACGAGGTAGACCGGGTTCCAACAACAAATACTTTATTCTTTAACTAGTCAGTAAATGGGAACACTTGGCTGAAGCCGAGGCCAGCCTTTTATACAGGCTGGCTTGCCTGCTTGCAGCCAATGGCAGTTGCTTAAATTTGCCGCCTTTCAGCAGCTCTTTGGATTGGTTCCTAGTGAACCAATCCAATCCTTAGTTTATTTGACCAATCAGGTTTGCAGGTTTGGAGTCACCCACTTTACATATAGAACATCCCCAATAAAGGAGTGGTTCTGCAGGTGGTGACCACAGACCACTTCTCAGTTCCTATGCTTTCTGGCTGATGGTTTGGTCATTTTTGAATGTTGGTGGTGCTGTCACTCTAGTGGAAGCATGAGACGGAGTTTACAATCCACACAAGTGGCTCAGGTAGTGCACCTCATCCAGGATGGCACATCAATGCGAGCTGTGGCAAGAAGGTTTGCTGAGTCTGTCAGCATAGTGTCCAGAGCATGGAGGCGCTGCCAGGAGACAGCCAGTACATCAGGAGATGTGGAGGAGGTCGTAGGAGGGCAACAACCCAGCATCAAGACCGCTACCTCCACCTTTGTGCAAGGTGGGACAGGAGAAGCACTGCCAGAGCCCTGCAAAATGACCTCCAGCAGGCCACAAATGTGCATGTGGCTGCTCAAACGGTCAGAAACAGACTCCATGAGGGTGGTATGAGGACCCAATGTCCACAGGTGGGGGTTGTGCTTACAGCCCAACACCGTGCAGGACGTTTGGCATTTGCCAGAGAACACCAAGATAAGCAAATTCGCCACTGGCGCCCTGTGCTCTTCACAGATGAAAGCAGGTTCACACTGAGCACATGTGACAGATGTGACAAGAAGAATGTTCTTCCTGCAATATCCTTCCTGCATGACCAGTTTGGCAGTGGGTCAATAATGGTGTGGGGTGGCATTTCTTTAGGAGGCCGCACAGCCCTCCATGTGCCCGCCAGAGGTAGCCTGACTGCCATTAGGTACCGAGATGAGATCCTCAGACCCCTTGTGAGACCATATGCTGGTGCGGTTGGCCCTGGGTTCCTCCTAATGCAAGACAATGCTAGACCTCATGTGGCTGGAGTGTGTCAGCAGTTCCTGCAAGACAAAGGCATTGATGCTATGGACTGGCCCACCCGTTCCCCAGACCTGAATCCAATTGAGCACATCTGGGACATCATGTCTCGCTCCATCCACCAACGCCACATTGCACCACAGATTGTCCAGGAGTTGGGGGGTGCTTTAGTCCAGGTGTGGGAGGAGATCCCTCAGAAGACCATCCACCACCTCATCAGGAGCATGCCCAGGCATTGTAAGGAGGTCATACAGGCATGTGGAGGCCAAACACACACTACTGAGCACACAAACACTACTTGTTTTCAGGACATTACATCAAAGTTGGTTCAGCCTTTAGTGTTTTTTTTCCACTTTAATTTGAGTGTAACTCCAAATCCAGACCTCCATGTTGTTTAACAAATCTATGTTGCTTAGCAAATCCATGTTTAGCAAATCCATGTTGCTAAAATTTGTTTTCCATTGATAATTTTTGTGTGATTCAGCAATCATGGCTAAAACCAGAATGGTTATCATGATCATTTTTCATGTATCCCCCCCAAAATGCAAAGGAATATAAGAACATAATCTATCCTGCATCATTCATTGTCCCACAGCCAGCAAACTTCTCTACTATCTGCCTATTTGGGACACAGAATTTGCCGCATGCCGACTTCCATGTATAAATTAATGTATCTCCATGCAAGAGATGACAAGATTTCTACAGTTACCATTCTTACATTGAGGAACTCTATAGTCGTATATCAATGTGGGTGAAGAATTTTTTCCACCCTGTTATTCTGAGAGAGATTTTTGCCCTGAACAGCAGTGAGCATTGCTCATTTGACTATTTTTTTCATCAAGGATGAATGTACCGGATCACAGCATCCATTAGGTCTAGTTTCCTGTAGTCAATTTCCAAC
Source organism: Laticauda colubrina (assembly GCA_015471245.1). Lineage (NCBI taxonomy): Eukaryota > Metazoa > Chordata > Lepidosauria > Squamata > Elapidae > Laticauda > Laticauda colubrina. Next base: position 1,118,499 of record BLBF01000036.1, read on the forward strand.
ATTAAGTCTGAGCTATAGCTCAGTAGGATTTATCCATTCCCAAATCTACTTTCAATGTCAAGATTTAACTCTTGAAACTGAAAAGTCAGTGTAAATAAAATTAAAAGTGTCACAGTATGGACAGAAGGGCTTTCTTTCACCAATAAGCCATTTATTCAAGCAACTGTTTAAAACCAAAGGAAGAATAGATGTCCCAGCATCCTCTCATTTTACATATGGAGACTTACTTTGTACTCATTAACAGTTTACTTTTAGAGCTTCTACTGATAGGTGAAAGGATGCTAATGAAGTAGGACTCAGAACAGTTGGCAGCCTAGTATTAAATTTGGCTGGCACCTTGATCTCAAAAGTCCACACTTGGTTCTATAAAGCTTAAGGTTCAACTGGTCATTAACACAGGAGGAACCAAGCCCCGCTATTAGCACAGTGTCAAAATCCCTCCCATTGTCTTCTGGTTTATGGCAAAAGGCTGAAGCCATATAAATGTCACAATCCATGGAAATACAAGCTACAGGAGCCACTGCTCCCCTGCTGCTCGTAGGATGGCTGTAGGAGTTCACTAAAAGTGTTTAAAAAAAAAAAAAAAAGGAGCAGAAACGTGCAGGGAAATACAGAGGGAATACTCTGCTTAACAAACAGGAGAAATTTGATCTTTTTAAAAAATCAAGCCCCTGAGAAGAAGGTCATCACTTGTCTAGCTTTCCAATCTCTCCCATTTAAACTGTTTTGGTAGCATGGAGAGTACCATGAAAGTTACATTTGATGGCTTTGTATGTCATAATGCTATATCTGTGATGATTGGGAACAGAGGATAAAACACACAAAAACACACACACAGAGCATCTGAAGAAAGCAATGGCAAACTACTTTGGTATGATTCCCAAAGTGGTTGATTCATAAGGAATCACTCTCAACTCAAAGGAGATTTTCCCCTGTAAATATTAATGTAATATTAACTCCCACAAAACATGTGGATATCATTATTAATGTTATCTCTGTAGGGTTACTGCTTAGGAATTGCAAGGTTATATTGTTTAAAATTATGATTTTGAAATGCCTGGTAATCTGGGGAGTATGAAAATGAATGAATGAAAAGAGGGTAACTATAAAACTCTTAAAACATTTCTGAAAGTCAGTTGGTACATTAAGAATGTATTGGAATAGGGAGAGTTAATTCATCAGACAAGTCCACTTTTTTTCCAGACCAAACCATCTCAAAAACTTGACATTGCCGGAATAAAACTGAACAAGGAAATTCTATAAAGGCATCTTGAAATTGCCAGGAAAGTTGGGTCAGAAAACTAATGGGACGAAACTCAGCTGGTGCTGCAGAGTGCAGATAGGCAGCAATTCCTTATTTCTTATGAGACACTGTTTTTTGCCTAACAGACTCAGATTAATGATCCTCCTTGAAAATTAGTTGTCAGGATTCTGACTCCTGATGTCACTTGATACAAAGCACTAACTTTTTTTCCAAACTTTAGCCACCTACTAGAAGGTCAGATTATTTGAATAGTCTCTATACCATGTACATATCAATGTAACCCATTTAAAATGGGTTATATTTGGTTAACATATCACTGGTTTCTTAAAAGTCCTTCATCTCACAGCTTTACAATAATTCTAGGCATCTAATTATCTAAGTATCTAATACAATGATTATAGGCATGCTGTTGGGATAATTTATTTAATGAAGTGTTGTGAAGCATAAATAAGCCAGGGGATAGGACATGCTATTCACATTATAAAAATTAAATTAGAAACTTTTGAAAATAATAAATTCAGCAAACTCGAAAGTGCAGATTAGAAGTAAATAAATTAGTTATCCAACATGTTTGGTGTTAGATTTTTTTCAGCCTTATATACATTGTTGTTCTTCTGATGTAATGAAAAAAAAAAAAAACAATCTAAACCAGCTCCCTGCTCCCAATCTCCCAACCCTCCTCCCAATTCAGTCAGAACTGAAGAAGCTTCTTGTATGAGGAGTGAAATGTCTTCAAAGAAAAACAAAGTCTAGTTGTGTTTTTAAAGAGCACCTTTGGGACAACCATAACCTGGGTGACTGAGACTCTCCACTGGCACTCTCAATATGAAGGGTTTTTTTTTTAAAGTGTTAGATTACAACTTCCAGATAATCATGTTGCTGGAGAATGATAGGAGTATAGTCAACCCATTCAAAGAGTACCAGACTGGGGCATACTGCTTAAAAGGAAAAATGCAAAAAAGGAAAATAATCAGGGAGCTTGAAAGAATAATAATCACATCATTACATTACAAATAAGAGTTGTGCTTATATAGTAAAGGTAGCAATTTTCCTTTGGGATAACTAATCTTATATGTGTAGAAAGAAATTCCATGCATAGAGATTCTCTTTCAACCTTTCTACAAAATTTATCTGTTGTACTGGCAAACTAATGTATATTTTCATCATGATGAAGACAATTTTGGGGAAAATAAACCAACATATTGAATGAAAACATTTTTCTCCACATATTTCCTGCCAGTGCAGGAAATCTTAGGAGAAGATTTCTGAAATCTTAGGAGAAGTGCTTTGCATCCTTCATCCAGCATAGCTGCTACATTCTTTCATTCCTCCTGTCTTCTCTATTGCCATGCTCCATGCAATATCTTGTAGGAGGCCTTAGGAACAGAAAAATATAATGATGCTTATAGCAGTTCAAGGAGAATGAAACTGTGATTGTTTTTGGAATTCTGATCTACCTGGAGTCAGCAAAAGTCCAAGATGTTTTTTTAAAATATACTGTTCAATTGTTCAGTGAAGTATATTTTAAATCAGATGAATATGTCTTATCTTCACTCTAACTATTGCTTTTTGGAAAGCATATCCTTCACCTGGAATAAAAATTTATCCTGTTCTAAAGTAATTCTTAATTTGGAAATCATAACATTTAAAAGAACGCATTTTTCCAGGGATATGTGGAGATGTAGCAAATTGCCCATTATACAGTCCAAACTTTTCATGTACTTAAAATACCAACACACTGGTACTATTTTCACATTAAGAATCTTTGCTTTATTCACTGCTATAGTCATTGCTACTACAGTTAAAATACTAAAAGATAATTTCTACTTCCTTTACACTGCATGAATCTAGTGCAATGTTAAATTATATCCTTTCCTTCAGTAGATGCACTGGATTAAGGAACTATTTATCTAATTATACCATTATTTGTAGTGGTTTAAATGCAGTCAAAACACACAGACCAGACTCTGATAGATGTTAACAATACAAGAAAACAATTGATACATCAGTTTTTAAAAAGAGCATTAAAGCAAAATTGGCAATATACACACACAAACCAAAAGACATTCAAAAACTATTGTTTGACAATATTTTTGAATTGTGAAGGGCTTATTTACTGCCTAATTTGAAACTATACATTTCACAAGGTAAGAAAGAATATTTCCTTTGTGAACAAATATAATTCTGAAGATGAGGATTTTGAAAAATCACTGCCAAATTCCAACTATATGGAATGTTCCAATGGGACCATCTTTGTTTAATTGTATGGACTTAACATTAAAATAACATATTGTATCTGAGGCAATTCTCGGTCATTCAAATCATGGTTTTCCCCAAAGTGCTTTTTTTTAAAGGAGGCAACTGGACTTTGTTTTTCCCTTTGAAGACTTTTAGCTATGCACTTTGGGATGAACACCCCTCGAATGGTGTGAGAATATGAACAGATTTCCCCCCAAAAATTGCAGACTACAGGAACCATTAACACTACTCAAGTGACCCTGAGGACATAGATAAACATCCAAGTGGCCTCAAGGACTCTCTAAAAGGATGCAAATGACCATGTGTCTGCAAGGAATATAAATCCTCCCATCATCCAGTCAAAGCTGAAGAAGCTTCTTGGACAGAAAGTGAAATGTCTTCAAAAGAAAAAAGAAAGAAAGTCCAGTTGCCTCCTGAAAAAAAGCATCTTTGGGGTAATATCTTGTATTCTCCTTGATTTGCTTTGTATTGTTTGCTTTCACATATCAGGTTTTTAAAAGCTGGATAAATGCAAAGGGGTGAGGTGGGACATTTGCAACACAAAGCAATTGAGCTTTGTTTACATTATCTGCAAGGCTGGACATTCCTCAAAGAAACAATTTCCAACCAGAAGTAATACAGAAAACCACTTGTTTGAAAACAAGCAAAAATAGAGCTGGTCATATAATGTTACAGATCTATAGATATATAGAAAAGAAGTATAAAGAGTAGGAATCTCTGAGGGATATTCTTTATGGGACAATTCATATATTTGCTGCACTGTATTTATTTGCTTATGTTTTTATGGGTTGCCCAATTCCTAAACAGCTCTGGGTAGTTTACAATATACAGGTAGTCCTCGACTTACAATGATTCATTTAGTGATTGTTCAAAGTTACAATGGCACTGAAAAATGTGACTGATGACCATTTTTCACAATTACAGTCTTTGCAACATCCCTGTGATCAAAATTCAGATGCTTGGCAACTGGTTCATATTTATGACAGTTGCTATGTCCCAGGGTCATATGATCTTCCCTTTTGTGACCTTCTGACAAAGTCAGTGGGGAAGCCAGATTCACTTAACAACCAGATTACTATTGTATCAATTGCAGTGATTTGGTTAACAATGGTGACAAGAAAGGTTGTAAAATGGGAGAAAACTCACTTAACAAATGCCTCATTTAACAACAGAAATGTTGGGCTCAATTGTGGTCATATGTTGAGGACTACCTATAGTTAAATATCTCTATGATAAATATTTTTTTAAAAAAATCTAAAATTCAGATCAAAAGGCACATGTATTAACATTAAAAATTAATAATTTTTGAACCACATGTTTTTGTAAGATACTCTTATCTATATGTTGAATGTTATAACTGACAAACAATTGTTTTCTTTTTCTGGAAATAAATTCATACATTGATTTTTTTTTTAACCTCCTCTTTGTTTGTTTTCTTCATTTGATAAAGTACATGGGGGTCTGATGTCAGAGAGAAGCGTTCATATCAATTGAGCAGTACCTGAGAACAGTCATGTCCAAGATCATGAAGCCATTGCTCCAGCATCAAGGGATTATGTGAGATGGGTCAAATCCTCCATGGTCATTCAGCAGGATTTAGATCAGGGTAACAATTAATTTTCCCAAAGGGCCACATGAGAATCTGGAACTATTGTGGAGGATGGCCACCACACCCCTTCCCCACCACCTCAGGCAGGACAGAGACAGTCAAAGGATTAGAAATGATCCACAGTCCCTCAAATTCCCAGGTCTCATTTAGATTGCAGTGCTGATAGAAATTAAAGCTGAACATTCTGGTTCATTCTATATATTAAAAAATAGAAAGATAATCTCAAAATTAATCTGATCTAATCATGCAAACTTCAAGGAAGAAGGAGAACAAATTCTGTCCAGAATGAAGTTCTCATTATCGCCGATAAATCTCTTAAAATGGAAATAATTCATAAAATTGCAAAATAGTATCAATCCTATCTAAATATAATTCCATTTCAATCTTCCCATAAAAAAACAAATCAAACAAACCCCTAATCTTTCTTCTCTTCCCCTTAAATCCTTATTCAAGAAAAGCCTATGATCTTATTTACAAGTAACACCTCTGCCTGGCTGCCCAGGGGCTCCTGGTGTTTCATTTAAATATGTATACTTGGGGAAGAAAGGGAGGCTTTTCCACAGAAATGTCCCTATTCTTCTCAGCTTGCAAAAGCAAACACACGTGTGTAACTTTTGCAAAGCTCAGCCTCATTTGCAGACCAACATAGTGCCCCAGTCACAACAAAAGACAATTTGCCAGTATACATGTGATACAGGTCCATGTGCTGGGTGTGAATGGAAAATTTGACCTACTACATCACACAGCAGAGTACAAAGTCACAGATATCGCCTGCTGTTCAAAGGGAGACCAAGGAACACTGGTCTTAAGATGAGAAGGAATAAAATCTTCAAATGAAGTTCAATTCCTTGTGATTTTGTGGGCACAGCTATGTAGTTTACTTGGTAGCAATATAGAAATGATTTGTTTTCGGAAATCATTGTTCATTTTGCAACCTAGCCTATAATTGTAGTATTCTTTGAAAATCTTCTATTGAAAAACTAGACTGATTCTTCCTATTACATTTGTTTCTGAACCCAAATCTTGTCAGAACTGAATTTCATTGTGCTAAACACAACCCGTAATTTCTACTCATGTTAAATCTTCAACACTATCAGCACCTTTGGGCAAGAATTGCTGAACATAAAGGGCAGTATATTAGATCAAATCAAAGGCTTATCTAAACCAACATCCTATCCCAGGGATAACCAACCAGATGTTTCTTAAGTAGGAAATGAACTAATTATATTTCACCACCCCCAAAGTTTATATTCCCCACTACCTACTATTGTGTTGCTCTGATCTCTAAAAGACCAGCCACCTATAACACCAACCTGACTAAAAGCTGAAATTGTAGTTTAGTGTCACTCAGACTACTGTAAAGTTCTCCAATCCACTATCTAAAATTTAATTGATAGAGAAGTTTCAAAGAAAAGCTGGCCTTGACCCACCTCCTTTCCTCCCAATTTACAGCATGTGTACTTTCAAAGCGTTCACCTTAAAGGCCAACTGTGATGTCCATTTGGCACCTATCAACATTATCATTTCTTGGCCCTGTAGGCATGCCAGCACGTAAGATTTAAGCAACTTCAGTATGGTTTATTTTAATTGCTGACAATGTTCGCTTCTTTATACTGAGTTTTACGAAGCTGCCAAATTGTTTCTGCACTTATTTCAAAATTATGATTTCATATTGACATATTCTGCAAACCATTCTAATTCCTGCTCCTGCTGATAAATAAAATAAAAATACTTAGGAACACTAATTTAATTAAATGAATCAAATCTTAAAAATACAATAAGGTAAATGTACTAAATTTAGTGCAATGTGTTTATTCATGTAAAAACAGACCTATGTAAAGATAAAAAGGGTCACAAGAAAAATGAGAGCTTTCCACCCTTTTTGAATTATTGCCTCCAATCCATAAACATTTTGTCCCTATTTCAGATTCATAATGTTGTTCCATTTTTAGAAAAGGGCATGGATGGAAGAAAAATCCCTCAGCCAAATTGATTTAGACATACATAAAACTAGCAATCAAAGGATGGCTCAACTGAACTCACATGGTCTAGTGGTCAGAATAACTGGCCAATTTCGGGAAACTAAGATTCAACTTTCCACCTTGTGATGCAAAACTTTGGTTAACCCTGAACCACCCTTAGTCATTTCTATTTCAATCTAATCAACCTCTCAGAGTTATTATAATCTTTCTAAAAAGCAGAAAGGCAGTTAATTATCTTGTCTCCTGACCTTCTCAAAAGAGAAGCAGAAGAAAAGCAAACTAATGGAAATCTGATTGCATCATCACAAGAAAGTATTTCTAGAAGCCTATCCCATTCTGTTGCCCTCAGGTTGGAAAAGGATTATGGGACTCAAAGTCCAATACATCAGAAAGGCTGGGAAATACATTAGGATGGTAACCTTATCAAACAAATGGTGTTAAAATCCTAACTTCCTTTTTCTTTGTCCTCACTTCCCTCTTTCCTTCTCTGTGAATTGGAGCACAGAAACATTACTAAATACTTGAACCCCAGAAGAGAGGAAGGAGAGGAAGGGAGGGAGAGAGAGAGAGGTGAAAAGGTATGGTGATTTATTCATTTTTGGGCCTTAGTGATAATAAATTGCAAGTCTATAAAGTGAAAGTCCAGGAGGATTTAGTGTTTTATACAATAACTAAACTACACTAGTAAAAGCAAAAGTGTAAACATGATACTCATTAATTAAATTACAAAAGATAAAATATGCTACAAATTTGTTTAGGCTATGGATCCTGTTAATTAAAAAATAAAATAAAATTCCTGAAATTCTGATCAAGGGGCAAGCCTCTAGTTATAGGAAATGGGCAATAAAATGAAACTTATTTATTAATCAAATTAATCAAAAATCAAATTTATGCACCAAACATTGTGTTCATTCTAATCAAGGCATGCATATTTATATACTGAAGTTATCTGAATTGTACAGATTCACTCCAAAACTTCCATTTCACCTTTTTCAGGGGAGGGGGGGGGGGAAGGAGATAGAGCTGGGACAGGATGACTATGCAAAAGGCAGGATATGCATTCATCCAAAGACGGCTAGAGCTACATGGCTAAGGCACTTTCCAAGGGAAAAATTGTGGCAATAATTTTCACCCTGCTACTGCCTATCTTTCAGGCTTACTCAGATTGATGTGACATCCTGATCCACTAAAACTGTGAGAGTGAAGCTTTTGAATGTCAGATAACAACCCTTATTATACCTTGGCCATCCTTGGCTGCATATGAGTTAACTTTCCTTTTCTCCCTTACTCTTTCATGAACTCTAGGATTCTGCAGAGCATAGTTTGAAAACCCCGTTGTAATGTGTGTATACTTCCTTGTAGACTGTGGGCTAATTTAAACTTCAGATTTACATTTACTCCCTCTGTTCTAGAATTGTGTTTAATCAACAAGCAAATCTTGATAACTCTGAACTGAAACCAAAATAAAATAAAAATAACTCATCTCATAATTAAAGAGTGTTGAAATTGATTACAACAAGATTTCACAGGTATTGTGTGTGTGTGTGTGTATATATATATATATATATATATATATATATATATATATATATATATATATATATATATATAAACAGATCAGAGGGATCTCTTTGTGCCCAGGTGTTTGCCTGACTTGTGGTGTTGATATTTTTTTGTTTGTGGCAAACACCTGGGCACAAACATCTGGGCACAAACACAAACGCCTGGGCACAAACAGACTCCCCCTGATACTTCCAGCTCAAACACACCCCAACCAGGCACCCAGATGAAACCTAGCTTCTTAATAAATGATAGCTGTCCATTTACTCGGAGCCAAGCTGCACTAAAAGCCTCCAATACAGGAACACAATGTTGCCAGCCAATCAAAGCCACAAAACAGACAGAAAAAATTAGAAACACCAATCAAGCAGAACACAGCAAACTCCAAGACCAATAAACACAAGCCAAGACTCCCAACCAATCAGGATGAAGAAAAAAAAAAAACCACCATTCTGGCTCAGCAGTAGACTAGCCTCAAATTTAAAACTGAAATGGCTGTGATAGCCTGACTCACAGACGAACTCCATACAGAAGCCTGATGATGGCAGATGGGATTCTGCTGAAACGTTGCTACAACTTTAAAAGCACTACAATGACGTGGGATAATACCCGAAGGAAGCTGAATAGCATATATATATGTGTGTGTGTGTGTGTGTACACATAACTTACATATAAAAAGTATAAGGGTAGGTGCCCTTGCAAAAGACTAAGCACATCATACCAAATAATGGATTGCTCAAAATCTTCAATTTATTTTTTTCCAGAGAATTTATACCTGTGGCCAGGTTCTTCTTATACCCATTGTATTCAGTTTTTAAAACATCAATAGAATGAATTTCTGCAGAAAAATATACTATTGGGAATCAACATTAGATGGTTTCCCCCCCCAAAAAAAAAAAAGAAAAGAAAAAGAAACACAGAGGCCCTGGGCTGACTTGGAGATCAGAATAGTAGTATTTCCAACAATCCTTAGGTTACCAATTTCTCACTGAATGTGTAAGTATAATAATTTCTAATTTTTTAAAAATGATTCTAAGGCAAATATACATGAAGCTCTTTAACTTATTTACAGCTGAACAGGCAGCTGTATATTCCAAAGCATTGTTTCTCATTCTTGGCTAGCTGGGGAGGTTCTACATTTGAAGTCTACACCTTTCAAAGTTGCCAAAGTTGAGAAACACTGTCCCAAAGGACATGCCTTTCTCAAAACAACCTGCAACATTTGTAATGCTACCAAAGTATACTATACAGGATAGTACTTTGAGCCTTAATTGTTTAATCCATACAAACTAAAGCTTTAAAGTTGCAATACACTTTTAATAATAGATTAAAAATTGCTTAATGTTGCAAAGACCTCAAAGGTTCGCCAACGCCCTCCTTCTGCTTCAAATAATGCAAAGTAATAAACATAGCTATTAATCTTTTGCTAATTTTATCCCTAAGCTAAGCAAATAGCAGGCCCTTTTCAGTTCAGATTTATAGGATGGAGGAAGATCATAGGGACAACAAAACATAACCAGAAACAATTCCCAATATATTCATAAGGACTTCCTCCCAGATACAATGTGACAGTACTGCAATTATGATGTAATGAAGCAGTTCACCAGTGCAATAAATTATAATATTAGAGTAAAAACAAGAACTATGTGGAATTGGAAGTTACAGAATTTCCTTAACTGTAATCTCAGGTCACAATACTGGGGATTCTTGGACTTGCTTCTTTTTAAAAGACACATTTAACATTTATATTATTGGGACCAATAGTGCTGGCTTCTAAAGCTGATGATAAAGAAATTGTAAGCACTATTTCCCTGAGTTCTTTTGTTTAGGATAGCTGCTAAATGAATTCCCATTCAAGGAAGTAAGAGAATTGTCGCATGATATTTCTGGAAAAAGGATCCTCAAAAGACTACCTCACTGACAAAATGTGAAAAATGCATTTTGTTGATAATCTATGTATGCTGAATTGCTAACTTTACTGACTAGTATTTCTTATCTTTTAAAATTTAATCAATATCATATAATCCATCCCAGACTGAGAATACTATGGCAGTTCTTGGTGTGATAAAGTTTAAAAGATTTATTCTTACCTATATTGGTGTGCCTTGAAGCTCCTGGAGTACTCCGATTCTGAAGGTTGTGGAGCATGGGGCTATCAAAGGGAGATGAAGTCCAACTGGTGCCCAATTCTGGGGTCATATAACTTGCTGGATATGGACTGGAATAGGAGCCACTGAAACTCCGAGCATACTGGTCCCTGCTATTGGCCGAGATACTAAGAGAGCTGCTATAAGCAGATGCTTCTCTAGAAGTAGTTGCTGGAATAGGGGTGCTGGTAGCAAAGGAGAACCTTGGAGATACTGATGGATGAGAAGATCCAGGGTTGTAAGCAACACTCTCAGCTCCCGGCTGAGTCCAAATGGAGTGACTGGATACTGGGCTGCCTTGCTGGGATGAACCACTCCCTTGGAGGTAAGGCAGGCTGGGGATCATGGTAGTGACCCTTGTGGTTGGTATGTAGACAGGAGAAGCAGCAGCTGTGGTGTGCATAAAACTGCTGGTCCCTTCATATGCTGATGGGCCATGGTTGGCTGCCATTGCTAAACTCTGGTACATCTCTGAAGGTGCCTTGATTTGCAACTTAACCACACGGACAAGTTATCTCCAGAGATCCAGGTTTGAAGGCAAGTATGAAGGCACCTTCCTTCACAAAAGGCAGGATGGACCATGCAGTTCCGACTCAGATCCAGCAAGGATGATTTCCAATCCAGGAAAAATCCCTAATAGAACTGCCTAGATTCCACTTCAGATCTTTCCTGATTTATCTGAGACATCAGGAGTGGCAGAATCTTCAAATTTTCAGTTCACACCTACAACAGAGGTAAAATTAAAATGAGATTGTATCCAGAATTAAAAAAAAGAGAGAAAAAGAAAGCAGAAAAGCCTCCCCATTAAAAGTATTTTAAGTGACCTTGGGGAAGAGGTTAGAGATAGATATAGGTAGTCCTTGACTTATAACCACAATTGAGCCCAAATTTTCTGTTGTTAAGTGAGATGTTTGTTAAGTGTCTTTACAACATTCCTTGCCTCAGTTGCTAAATGAGTCACTGCAGTTGTTAAGTTAGTGACAAGGTTGTTAAGTGAATCTGGCTTCCCCATTGACTTTGCTCATGAGGTCACAAAAGGTGATCACATAACCTTGGGATGCTGCAACCGTCATAAATATGAGTCAGTTACCAAGCTGCAACAGTTGTCACTTTTTTCAGTACTATTGTAACTTTGAATGGTCACTAAATGAACTGTTGTAAGCCAAGGACTACCTGTACTCCTTAACCAAATGCTCCTTGTGAAATCAATCCCTTTCCTTCAAATAACTTACTCTTTTTGTTTTAGTTAAACCCAATGCTATTATTTGATCAAATCACATTAAGCAGATTCAAAATCTGGATTTGAATGAGGAAATGGGAAGTGGAATTTTGAAGGAGCTGAGATCCTAGTAACTACATGGACACAATCATGCAGTTAATCTACTCCAATCCTTATTAGTTTCTAAGCTAAGGTCAATTTTTCTACCTGCTAAGCAGAGAGGGAGAGAAAAATCAGGAGTGATATAACATCTTGTTCATGCAGGAAAATGAAAAATGTTGGGCATAAAGATGAGTAATGGTGAAGTCAGTTGTACACTACTGTTAGGTTTTTTCCCCATTTGGTGGCTTCCAGATATATTAAACTACAACTCCAGAAATCCTAGATAATGTGAATAAATACACTTCAGAAGAAGTTCAATGCTTTGTGGATATCAGAATAATGGACATAAATTCTACAAATGATTGATCAGCAGTGTTTTTTTCTTCAAAAAATATTTCTAGTTGAAAATTTGAAAATATATCAGAGATTCAAAACACAGGAATTTACACCATAAATATAAGTTCCAGCTGCTAAGACTGTGAACAAACCCTATTCAGGAATAATTTACAGGATCAATTATTGCATGCAAATGCTTGCAACATATACACATAGTAGCATTAATTTTCACACAAACATGTCAATAAAAGTTCTCACCAAATGAATTCATAAACAGCTAAAAATATCAAAATAGGAAGAAATGTTTGTGCCTGCATCGACAGAAGGAAATGCAGCCTTTCAATACAGCCTTTCCCAATCTGAAACTTGCTAGATGTATTGGACTTCAACTTAACAAATATTCAGTTAATAATATTCATATCTAGAGAGCAAGCAGCAGGCTGGGAAAAGCTGTTCTAATTTCTGTTGATGCAGGAACAAAGTAAGCTTGTTCATTTCCAGATGAGAACAAGGCTTGCCCTGCCAGTTGTCCTGATAAATTATTTGAAAACGTTTATGTCTCAGTGTAAATTGAGGCTGGCCCGGTTTAAAAAACACACACAAAAAATGCATTGCTGAGTATACATTTAGTTGCACATCCTCAAAATTTTAGCATTTAGCATTTTGGCAAGAACACTACTGACATACATAGCCATGATAGTTGACTACATTGTTGCCTAGGACTTAATGGTCTGTGGCTACTCTAAGTAAACGATGAAGAGCAGAAAGAGTTGAGTGTTGTTTACAAGGGTCAGTTAACTCTGCATGTAAAGATACATTGCATGCATCTACACACACACACACACAAACACACATACCACTGTCACGAAGTGGAATTTTCTAAATAAGACAAAAAATGGCAACGCTTCATTTCCATTAGAGCTGCCATTATGGGGATATTAAAAATTTGTCCCTAATCTTGGTGAGTACACAACTATAAGATCTCAAGTCTATTCTTAACTTAAATCACACACACACACACACACATACCAAATGCATGCCCTCTGGAGATACCGAAGTGCAATTTTCATCATCCTGATCTATCCTGGACACTGAGCCATAAAACTCTATTTGTGATCTGTTTTCTAACTACACTGATGTGTGACAGTTTTATATAAAACAATGGTTAAAACAGCTATAGCCAGTTTAACCATTTAAAAATACTATTTCAAAGCAAATAAGTTGTTGCTTATGGACTGCATTCACACAATATACAATATACAGGTTAAGAAAACAAATTGTATGTGCATATTACTATGCATGTACATACATACTATGCTAAAGCAAATATTTGTGTAACATAATTGCCTGTTTTATATAACCATGCTAAAACAACAGCTGAGTTCTGACAACACACTGTATCATAAAATGTGTTATCATGCTTTGGTGTAGTCTTGTGCAAATCCACATATAATATGGGTTTGAGATCAAACCAGAGAGAAAGTGCAAGAGAAAAACTGAAATGTATCTATAGTAGTACAGTATGTCTACCTGGTGACCTATAAATCAAATGTGTACAGACAGACTTTGACCATTCTGTGCCAAAGAGTCTCAGAAGTTTCTCTTTTGTTCATTACTTCCTTTTTATAAGACAAACTCATGGCTTTGGAAAAGGACCTATGATCAAGAAACTGACTGAGCTGTGCATACATTGTAGATTTGGACAAAATTCCTACTCATCCAACAACAGAAGCTAGAGTGAGATCCAGGGGTTACCAACCTCCTACATGCACCAATGCACGTTCCAACTAAACTACTAAAACTTCTGCTTCTGGGGACCCCAGGTTGCAACACATTCAACCAATGCCTATTGTCATTCTTCCCCAGATCTTTCCTTTCCTCATTGTCTTCTAGACCCCAGCAGATCCAGATCAGCTTAAACAACCTGAGCTGGAAAGACTAGAAGATGAAGCGAAGAGCAGAGATTAAAGTTGGGGGCAGGCTGGGAAATCTCTTTCACCATCACAAGCATTTGTGTGCGGGAAGGGGTGCTTTCCATCAAGGATTGCAGAGGAGACCCAGGACATAGAGAATTATCCAAGAATTGTCACAGAGCCATCCTGTGAATTGTCATCCTGTGCTGGCCTAATCTGAGGGTGATCCTGCTGCATTTAATGAGTCTTACTCTCCAGGAAGCAGGGCTAGAACCACGGCCTTCAGGACTCACTAGTATTTCCACGGAAAGGGATCTATTTTGAAGAATAGGCTTACTAACCTCTCATTTTTTCTCTTCGCTATGCACCAGGACATTGGTGCATTTTCTAAATGTGAAATGTGGATGGCTAGAGTTGCCGACAGAGCTATATTCCAGCTGCAGATTTTTAAGTGTGAATTCAGATTGCCGCCTCCTTTCCCCCTCCCATCCCACTCTTCAATGCCTCAAGCAAAACCATATTCATCAGTCTCTATCTCATATACCAGGAGGGAGGGAGGGAGGGAGAGAAAAAGAAGGAAAGAAAAAGAAAGAAAGAAAGAAAGAAAGAAAGAAAGAAAGAAAGAAAGAAAGAAAGAAAGAAAGAAAGA
>BLBF01000036.1:1133548-1149245 GCA_015471245.1 Laticauda colubrina
AGAAAGAAAGAAAGAAAGAAAGAAAGAAAGAAAGAAAGAAAGAAAGACAATTTTAAAAGGTGAAATTAATGAAAGAAGTGTGAAAGAAAACTGTTGAAAGAAATCTCGGACAAAACTAGAAAAAGCTAGCATTCCTTCCCCGCAGTTTCTAATATATTTCCAGTGAAATAAAAATCACCTAACCTGACTGCCTTAAAGTCACATTGATAGCAATCACTAACATATCACTATCACTACATTTTTTTCCCACAGTTATTTGAGAAAACATGTCTAGTATTATATTCTAGTGAAATTATTTGATAAGAAGCAAGCAAATCTTAAGTGGCACACAAATCTTAAAAGCATTTGTTCAAAAGAAGTTGGAAAAACATTTGAAAAATATTATCTATAAAACAAAATAGTTGTATTTAGGCAGTATTTGCATCTTTCATGTATTTCTATAAAATAGTCATATACTGACACAATTCACCCACACAGTTTACCTACTTCCTACCTAATATGTATTAATCTTCCCATCAAGATTAATGGACTTGAAAGTGATTTCTACTGGATAATGGAATTCATTTAAATCAGAATATAGATCTAAAGAATGCAAATATGAACCCTTAATACTATTTTCTTTGTTATAAGTAAATAGAGAAGAATTAATTATTTTAAAGGTAAAATCGAAGTAGCATAAATATATCAGAATTACACCAAAAGGCATTATATCCACCCATCATTTTCTAGAAATATTTATAAGAAGGTGCACAAACATTTTATTGGTGTACTTTCAAAGTACATTTGAAGAGTAATAAGAGAAAATGTGTGTTAATATTTGTAACTGTTGCAAATAGAAATAACTGATTGAAATAAATAGTTGAAACAGATCCAGAGTCTCTGGCAATTTTTACCTGCTCAGGTTAAAATAATATAGTACTTCCCTATACTGTTTTAAAATAATCACAACAGAATAAGAAAGGTCATGGTAGAATAATAACAACAACAATGCAGCATAGTACATTCACCCATTCTGAAAAGAGCAATATAAAAAAAAATTAAAGGGAGCTTTATATTTGTAGTCTCTTCTGTTTTTTTTTACGTTTCTAATATTTTCTCAACTCCTTTTGAAAACCAGAATTCTGTTGTTTTTGAACCAAAGAATATCCTACGGGCCTGCAGATTTTCTCTGAGAAACCCCCGCTATTCTCTTAGGGAAAACAAAAAACAAAAACGGAGAGGGGCTCAGTATATGGGTTCCCTTTTTATTGGGATAAACAGGAAAGAAAAGCAAGTTTCTTTTAACTTCAAATGTCTTGCAGATTTGAAGTAATCAATGGCAGAAAAGGAACAAGAATAATCATCATCATAATAGCCAAAGAAAGCTCCGCGCTCTTTCTTCTTACCAATTTAGCGCAAATAGAAATCGAACTGAGATGGGTGAAATTTAAAACCTCTTTACCTTGGATTGAATTGTGAACAGCGCTTCATAAGCAACTAACGCTATTAAAACAAAACAAAATGATTTACACACCTAAAATCCGAATACAGTATAGGATTCCCGTTGGGAAGATTACCAACACGATCGGGAAAGGTCATATTTTGTGAGTTATTATTTGTCATAGTTTTCAAGTTCAATGAATTAAGGGATGTTGAACGCTACGCCCAAATCTTTTTTTTTTCCGCCTCTCTCTAAAACTATATTCTTTACGATTTCTTATGCTGGTAGAAGAAGGGTTTGTTTTCCACGTGTCTGTTCCCAGAAGAGAATACTGCACCCAGCAGTGAAAGAAGAAGCGATACCGGGGGACGAGAGAGGAAAACTTGGGCGAGCCCATCTGCGTGGCTCGCTCCAACCTGGGCTCCCTTCACTCCAGCGGGGTGAGCACGGAATGAAACGAACAAGAAAAGCCACTCGCGATCCGGGGAAAGTCGCCCTGCGACGTTTCTCCCGGGTAAAGGTTGTTCGGACAATAACTTCGGATAAACACCGAGAACCGGGAAGGCAAAGAAAAAAATACAGCCACGAAAAGGGCTGCCAAAGGTGTGCTGGAGTTCCGGGACTAGAAAGGAGCCGAGACTCACTTCAAGTTTTCCCGCACAGCCAAACCGACCTGCTTCAAACGTCCCCGCTCGCCGCTTTTGGCTCCTTCGCGGTTTGCTGCCTCGCCGGAGCCCAACCGAAGCCTGGAAGGGGCGCCTATCAGAAAGCAGAGAGCGGCGCAACGGGGAGGGGGCGGGGGGGGGGGGGAAGCAATCGGCCGGACGGCTTTGGCCGCTGAGGCTCAGCTGGGTTGCCCGCGTGTCCGTCCGTCCGTCCGCCCGCCCGCCGCCGCCGACACCTCTAGGCCACGGAGACGCCGGGAGCGAAAACGCCCCCGCCCACCCAGGCCGGGCCTCCTGGATACCCGGAGCGCTGAGCCGAGTCCGCCTTGCCTCCTTCCCCTGTTGCCCTGCCTGGCCGCCCGGGGAGCGGGCACGGTGAGGCGGGTGCGGTGTCTGGCCCGCCTCGCTCCCGGTGACGCCGCCGACGCTCTGAGTCTGGGCAGCCACGGATGGGACGCTTTGCTTTCCCCTCCCCGGCTTTTCTCTTTCTTCCACCCTCACCCCCACCCCCACCCCACCCCCCGCTTCGTCCCTCTTTCCCTACACTCTTCCTTTCTTGTCTCCACCCTGTGACTGGCTTCTCCACACCACGTGGCGAGGGACGGGATGAGCTGGGGCGTGGGGGGGGGGGGGGGAAAGAGAAGGACGAGGGTATCTGTTGCACCATCAGCCGGCGCCAAGCTTCATTCCTGGAGGTGGGTGGGTTGGGATATATACGTATACACATACACATATACATGCACGCACACACGGATAGACAGACACAGCATGCTGAGAGAGAGGAAGAGAAACAGAGAGAGAGAGAGAGAGAGAGAAAAAACATAGGTACGCACGTTCGTGGGCAACTGGGTGCAGCTGTAAACTCAAGAGTGGGAGAAACCCACTTTCGACTTGTGCCCCCAAACAACACGTGTAGGGCTTTAACAATTTCTCCCCCGACCTCCCTTCCTGATTTGGTACTCTCCAGATGTATTTCTCAATTGGCATCATCACTGCCACCAGATCCCGACCCAGTAGTCCGTTTCGACTGGTAGGCTCCGTGTCAAGAGAGGAGGGATGCCGTAGGAGCCCTTACAGAAAGAGAGATCCTTCCCTTAATTATCCTGTGCATACCTTTTATTGCTTCCACGTCAGGGAGTACTGTTACCTATCTTTAGCAGCGAGTCCTGCCACTATGTAGATTTCCCTCTGGAATCTCTTTCCGATTCATTTTACTGGAGGAGGATAACAGAGAGAAGAAGAAAAAGCCCCCCACCCCATGCAGGAACGTCCACGACTAAAACAACAACAACAACAACAACAACAACAACAACAACAACAACAACAACAACAACAACAACAACAACAATAATAATAATAATAATAATAATAGACAGCTGCAGGCTGTACAAAACGGCACTGCACTTAGGGGCAATTCAAATCACCGTGTAAGGTGTTGCTCCTGCGGAGAAACTCGTCCCATGTGATCGAATGATCAAGAGGGTAGAAGTGCATGGGAGCGAACTCCAATTTTGCAAATGCGTTTGGACGTCTAGAACTGCCGGATTTAAAGGAAGAAAGGAAGGAAAGCACATTAGAGTGAAGTGTTCTGAGACACGTGAGAAGGAGAGTTTCGTAATGGAACCAGTTTAACAAGACAATGGTCAATTCTCCCTTGCTGGAGTTTTCACACTGGCAGGGCAGCAGCTTTTGGAAATGCTGCATTAAAGAGGAGGAGTGAGGTTGGATGACATAACATACAGGGCTCCCTTTAAATTAATGACTTTTTTTATATATATGCCCTCAAAGCTCTGAAGGCAGCCTTTCCACAACTTCCCTCTCCTTTAATTCCTTCTGCAACTCTAAGAGGCAGATCCTCCACTTCTTTTGCACAGCCTCCTCAATCTCCAATCTTCACTGCCACTGCTGAGAATCAATTAGTGTGCTTCAAGGGTGGATGGGGAGAATTTGAAGTTGCACCTTCTCAGCTGCAGCCAACATACTGAAATTCTGCTTCATGCAGTTTAGCTCCCTTTGGTAATTGCTTTCCTTATGTCAGAATGAAAGCATTCTGTCCCCACATTTCCCCCTCCCCCCCATCTCTGCTTTTTCTCCATTTGCATTCCCCTATTTGTAAATGGGAAGGAGAACTTAAGAAGGAAGGAAACTCTCTGGTGGCTGGGATTCACTCACTAATTGCATTCATACAATGTGCCACACTGGACTGAAATGGAACTGACGATTTTGAGGTTGAGCATATTCTGAAAAGTGAACTAGGTTAATTTCATTACAAAACAGTAAATACATAGTGTGTAAACTGTGGTATGTATGTGACACACAGAATATGGGCATATTTTATTGATTTGGATTTACAGGATATTACACTGTGATAATTCAATCATTAAGTTACAATGACTGAAGGAAATTGAATACCGAATTCCCAAAGTCAGCTTGATTTAATTTCTCTATGCTGCAATGCTACCCACGCTTGAAGAATAGACCTTGATCCCTCTTCCTTGAGTCAATCAGATAAGTCTGGTTGGCATGGTTTGTTTCTGCTTCTGAGTGGAGGCCATCCCAAGACAGAGAGCTTCAAATTCTTCTCCAACCTGGTGCCTTCCATTTTTAATTCTGATTCCAATCAGCCCAGCTATCATGATCAAGGATCAAGGATGATGGAATGTTTACTGTCATCCAAAATATCTGATGAACATCAAATTGGAACCTCACTTTATTCATTAATATGAATAGCATAAAAATAGAGATTTTAATTAGGAGATAATTGGAGGAGGAATTATGCCTGCTTCCATAAAGAGAAAGCTGCAAGCAGTGAGTCAAATTTAACTCCTTGTACCGACTCACCATAAATATTGTACATTGTCTGCTAGATAAACACTAGTTTTTAAAACTAACAAAACAGAAGTATTCTATTCTATCAGTATGAGTACTGATAGTGTTTTTGTTTTTGTTTTGACACTGTTCTGTGAACATAAACTAGTTCCTCATTGATTGTCCTGCAAAATGTAATGCTTAAAATATGTTTAATATAATCAACAAACTCAAGCATGTTATGCAAACTCTGCTCATAGAACAGAATTACTATACAATTTGGATCCAAGCTATAAACAACTTCTGGAAGGCAGTGCTACAAAGCAGGAGGTAACAGGAAAAACATGGAGGTGGGATTTAGATGACATTCAGAAAAGAGTTGATGTGTGGGATTGAAACTATCCTAACCCAAAGGATGACTTTAAAATGTTGGGAAATTGTCAAAAAATGGCTGCCATGAGGAGGTTTGCCTACTGACTGTGGAGTATCAGCTGCAAGAAAGCCATTTTCAAGGATGCAAAAGACCCATATCTGTACCAAAGACAACTCCAAAATAATTTGGTGAGATACATTCCCAGGCAGACACAACATTAAAAATCACCAGGCGAAAGATACCCATCCTTGCAGGCAAAACAGACTTTTATCACTAACTGGCCTTCTGGCATCACCTCTTTCTTTTTCTCTGGATAGTTGGACACTCTCCTGTCTGACTTACTGGGTGGCATCCACCTATTATTGTTTTGAATGCCTCCAGGGTTCATATGAGCCCAATGACATTCTCAGATAAAGAAGGCACTGGAGCCTATTTCTTTGTTTAGCAACACGCCAGATGGTCAGTTTTGAGGCAAGGAAGAAGAGAGATTCAAAAGTTAAAAGATAAAAAACAAAGTAATCATAAATATTAGGGGGACAAAAAACCTAGTGGCTACAATAGGTACCACCGTAAGTGACCACAAAATGTAAAGAAGACCTTAAGTGCCATGTCTCAGTTGGAGCCATCACTGGCTTTGTGGGCATTGACTTTTACAAATGGTCAATGAAAAACTTCAGTGAGAGGGATCTCTCTCTTGCTTGGCAAACCACTGGGTAGAGAGGAAGACAGAGAGAAAGGAAGAGAGGTTCATATTCATTCATTAACTACACCATGACTTACAGAAGCTTTATGAGTTAGCACAATGAACTAAAACCACAAATTAACCTAGATTATACACAAACCCAACCAGAGGGTAGTGGTAACAGAGAAAAGGAGAAAATAGGTCTAGGAAAAAGAGAGAGGAGAGAAAAGGGGGTCTCTTTGGAGTTGCCTTCAGAGTCCCAACCAAATTAGGAGCCACTTGTGGCCTTATTTGACACTTTACTCAAGAGGATGCAAGCTGTGGATTTCCAAAAAGTTCTTTTGTGTGCTATTGAAAAAATAAAGACACATAAGGCAATTTATTTGTATTCTCTGCAGGTGGTTGTATACAATAATATTTTTTCTTTTAAATTAGATTATGGAATATATCTGATCAGAAAAGACATTAAGGAGATGTGATGATCAATGATGGAATCCAGGATGGAATACAATCTCTTTGTGTACTGTAGATCACTCAGTACTTCTAAATAGTTTCACTTCATTGTTTTTTGTTAGGAAAAATGCATTATTAGAGTAGACTAGCCTTCTGAAATTTGATATCATTGGTCAAGGAGATGGAAATTGTAGTCCAACATTTTTCAAGAAATCTGAGGAATTCTGGAATAGCCACATCTTTCAACTTTTGAAGCTCCTCTAAGTGTTTCCTTGTAGGTCTTCCATGTTATTGTTTTGTCTCAATTACAATTCCACCAAACATGAAAACCTTTTGCCCTAAGAGGTAGATATATAAATATGGACCCATTAGCCATAAAGCTATATTTCATCTCTTCAAGTTGGCCCTGGTTCAGCAAGGGAGTGGAACCAACTGGCAATGAGCGGTTTTGCAATGAACTACAAGGGTTGCTGTAAGAAAGCAAATAATAGTTAACTGGTCAACATGGTTTCTGGCCATCTTGTCTGAAAGCTTGAGATGGCCTGCTAAGCCTCCCCTCTTTAAACACAGTACATCAGATTTGGGTCAGGCATCAGTCTTCCTAAAAGTGCCCCCCCTCCGACCTGAAAGTACATTATGCAAAGTATTTAGCATATTGTTTTCTATCGTGCCTTTGGCCTAATTGATCCATTGTGTGTCTTCCATCAAGATATGCATATCTCTGTCTTGTTTTCTTTAATTTGTTTTGTGTACAACAAAGCCTTTTTTCTGCTTTGTTGTACACAGCCCAGAGTCTCAGTCTATTAGGACATTCTACAAATACAGTAAATGGATGAATACTTTAAAACAAAATGGCTATTTTATGAGACAGGAAAGCTTGGAAAAATCTCCAAATCCATATCATGCAAAAGAAAGCAGAGTCTTCACTTTTTTTCTCACTGACTTGCTAACTTATTATTCCAATAGGCTTTCACCTCGGTAAGCAAAACTATTTCCACCAAACACACACACACATTTGACATGTGTCAACAGTTCATTGAGTAGGGCTTCTAGGAGGGAAAGAACTGGGCTGTAAAATTCCAAATGGCCAATAGATGATTGCATAGAGATTTTTTTCTGACCTCTTTGCTGCCATCTAAGATTATCTGGATTTTTGCAACCCAGATCTGAATAGCCCAACAGTTCCCTAGGAGTAGTTCATTGAAAAATTAATGCCTCATCTTCCAACTTAACTAACCAAATGTCTAATTATGTGTTTTTTAATTAAGGCTATGTAAAAGCAAAGGTTTCCATTAAAAAAATTGATTACTGGATTTGGAATGTATCATGTTTAGGGAAGGGGGGATTGGCTTTTGCTTTCAATTTTCGTTTTAGTGGGCCACACCAACATATTTTTTGCAGTTGTTAAGATTGCTCTTTCTCTTTCCTTTTAAAATTATCTTTATGAAGCACAAGACGTGCAAAACCGGTGGCCTATCACCAAAAGTGTGCATGTAACTAATCAGGCACACATCAAAGTTGTGCAAGGGATGACAAATGAAATTAAATAAACAAGTTGTACAAACACCGAACAAATGGAGAGGGAACTACCAAAGATCCTTTGTCCTGGGGCGCCATTTGGTCTAGGGCTGGCCTTGGCCATGATGATTGGTTTAAACATAAAATCTGCTTAGTCAATGAGTACATCAGAGTCAGTATCCAGCCATGCTATTCACGAATTTAATGAATTTGGAACTTCCAAGCAAGAGAGAATCCAGAGGATTGAATTTTCTCCAGGAAGAATGAGGCACATGAGCTTATAGAAACAGACTTCCCAATCAAAATACATCAAAAGAACCAAGCACTCATGTAGCAAAGGTGTCCCAGAACTATCTCCAGGCTGCTGAATGCCTTTGTTCCACATTTTTGTGATTCCTACATCCCTCAAAATTCCTGCTTCCTCTTTATTCCTAATTTATTTTGCCAGGACTTTTAGAGCAATTTGGTTTTTAATTCATGAAATGAATTGATAATCCACCCCAAAAGGCAGCATGGAACAATCAATCATATTTGTGAGTGAGCCTATTAAGCCCCTTCCAAGATCCTCCATGGCATTCTCCCTCCCCTCTGTTGACTCTGAGGTCCAAGGGTCAACTAGCAATCCATACTTTCCTGCTCAGTTTGCCCTGGATTGCCTTGCTTTGGGGATGCCACTCAACTGGGTCATGTTGGTTTCTAATTTTTAAAAAATAACAACAACATATGTTATGTGACTTCTCTGTATATTAGATCTCCAAAATCCTCACAATTTCTGAATATTTTGTTTTAAAAATGTTTTTGCCATTTTTCAATGACCTTGCTTGGAACTGGGCATGTGATGAGATATATTGTCATTGTGGCAGGAAGTTTTGAAGGTTAATAAGGCAATAAAAACACTATATACTGTATTAAAATATATATACAATAACCCATCATCATGTACCCTTTAAGGCTGATAACATTCTAATTTTCTATACAGTAACTGGTTCCCTTTCAGTTGACAAAATGCTCTACAGAAACAAGTGTGGGAATCTAAAATAATAATTAACCATATAGCCCTGGTATACATTTCCACAGCAACATGCCCTACAGAGTACAGTAGAATTTTATTAGGAGAGATGTGTAAAATGGCAGCTTAAACCCAAATTGCTTAAAGAAAATATGTATACAGAGGGAGAGGTTCAAAATATGGAGTTACAGCTGATAACAGAGCTTAATTCAACACCCTATAAAACTAGCTGCTTTCATGTGGGCATAAACCATCAGTTGAAATTTTTAGTGGAGGACCTTGTCATTTTTCTTTTCTTTCTCTAAAGTCCAATTAATTGGGTCTATGATGCAAAGGACTTTTTCTACAGCACTGTCCACATCCTGGATTTCTTCCATCTTCTTGTCTGATCAAATGATGGTCTTTTTAAAAAAATCTCTGGTGGTGATGGTGGTTCATCAGCTCCTTAATATCACCTATTTTACACATGCCTTGAGATGTACTTATCTATTTAATAGCACTTAGACTTATATGCCGCTTCAAAGTGCTTCTACAACCCTCTCTAAGAGGTTTACAGAGTCAGCATATTGCCCCCAACAATCTGGGTCCTCAGAAGGATGGAAGGCTGAGTCAACCTTGAGCCAGTGAGACTCAAACTTCCAAATTGCAGGCAGCCAGCAATTAGCAGAAGTAGCCTGCAGTACTGCATTCTAACCACTGTAACACCGTAGCTCTAACATTGCTTTAATATATATTTTTGTCCCTTTTAACATTATATTTCATTTTGCACATTACATTTATGAGTCTTGAAGGCATTTTGTGCAAAAGACATTAAAAAAAAGCTGTCATTTTTAGCATAGTGGCTTGAAGAACACGTTGCACTTAATAAAAAAAGGGATGATTGTTGTGCTTTCTGAGTATTTTGCTAAAAGGCTGAAGAACTGAGAATGTTGCTTCCTCACTCAAATGGACAGCTTCTTTCCATAATAGAAAGGAGTCCATCTGCATTGGCTTCTCATATGTGGAAAATATAAGCTCTTGTCCCAGATTTTAAAAGGATGCAGAGTGCTTGAGATGAGACCTAGAAAAATTGATTTGATATAGTTGATGGGGTATAGTAATTTTCATTTGTTTTAT
Source organism: Laticauda colubrina (assembly GCA_015471245.1). Taxonomy (NCBI): domain Eukaryota; kingdom Metazoa; phylum Chordata; class Lepidosauria; order Squamata; family Elapidae; genus Laticauda; species Laticauda colubrina. The sequence goes on from BLBF01000036.1 coordinate 1,143,593, forward strand.
TTTATCTCATTATTACCTTTATATCCTGTGGAAAGTAAAGTGCAGGCTCACAGCCTCAACACTGTTGATTTAGTCTCCCTGTTAAAAAATAATAGTAAGATGGCTCATATTCTTGTAATAAATTAGTTTGTTTAAAGAAAGCCTTTGGGATTAACACATTAAAATCTGTAGGGCAAACATAAAAGTAAGATAAAGCAACATTTCAGCTACTTTAATCAAAATAGAAAGGAGCAACATTTTAGTGGCAGGGATGCAAAGTGGATGAACTATGGTGTACGTGTGAGCTTTGACTTACCAACTCCTGCATTAAAACTTGCTAGGAAGAAAAAAGTAGCATCTATCATGACTGTTTCAAGACAGTAATGCCTGATCCAAAGTCACACAGTGGATCTTCTAGCAATCCTATACCAACATTCTGCACCGGTCCCGAATTTCCTTTTTTTCTTTAACCCATGATCTACCATGGATGGATGGACAGATGGGTAGACAGACAGACAGACAGACAATTACAAACACCATTTCATTTTCTGAAAAAGTTATTATCTGTGGAAAAAATTATGCAGAGTAAAGTGATAAAAATTTGCATATATCTGCCTGGTCTGCTATTAATATTCAGACACTATCAGTGGTTGATTAATTCCTGTCCCCAACAACTGAAAAACTATTGCTTAGAGTTCACAAACTGTATAGTCAAGAAATGTAGATATTTCTCCCAGACCTTGGGGCAGGGTAGTTTCCCCCCCCCCCCTTAGATGAGACTTTGTACATGGAATGTATTGTTTGGATGGAAGCTATCTTGTTTATTTAAAATGTATTGTATTTTTTATCTGGTTTGCTTGATATTGTCAACTAGTCAGAGTCATAATGGAGTCAGGCAGAATCTCCATCTAAATAAATAAATAAATAAAGCAAACAAACTTGACAGCCCTGTCTAGTTCACGAGTACCAAAACAGTACTTTTTCCTGACCCAAAGATTTTACAATCTAACATTTGACACAACCAAAGCAACAGAGAAAAGAGAAGGAAATAAAGGCAGCAGGAATTAAATGGGAAATATTTCTGTGGGAAGAATATAATCTATTTATGACAATGACATGCTTTTTGCTGTTCTGAGTGATCAATGAATAGTTGTCCTATTGCAAAGGTTGGCACTAGATAAGGACAATTTTTATATAATGCACATCTCAAGGAAAGAAGAAAGAAAATGAACCTATAGAGAAAAAAACATCTGTATATTTTTTTAACCTCTAATGCAGGCTTCACTAAACATGACCCATTATACCACACTAATATGCATTTAGGGAATGAGAGAGGGTCAGCTCCATACTGAAGATCATCCCAGGTGAATTGAATTTATATATGAATCAGAAACAAAACTCGGTCTTTGTAATGCAAAATATATGCAATTGGAACAACTGATGTACAAAAGCACAAAAGAGCGGTTGAGGCTACACAATGCACTAAGCATTAATCCCAGTGAACAAAAATACTTGCTGTGGTGTCATACTTGCTAATATAAACAAATAAACCTGAATATGACATAACATGATGTCCTGGTTCACACAAAATGTTAAGATAATAGTTGGGACTCCTACAACAAATCTCAGATAATCTCTTCATTTTAGCCTTTTCTAACTGTTACATGAACACAATCAGTGAGTGAATCTTTGCCATTTTCCCATCCTGTGCAACAGGATTTCATTTCCAATTCAATGTGCAATTGCCAGTTTGTGAAGCTAAGATTTGAGGGCCCCAAATAATGTCTCCTGCCAATCAAGAACCATTCTGAGCCAGTCATGGACTTTGTTCATACAGCACAAAAAATATTGAACCTTGCTGCATTCTGCAATTAATATTCAGATGATAGAGAATACTCAAACAACCATATTGTGATTCCTGGCTCACTTGACATGTTGAGACAATGATTAGGTTTTCATAACCTACTTAATCCATCAACTACAAGGTTAAGCAGTGATTTGAAAACAAATAAAATAATGGCAAAAGCCATGTGGTCCCCTGCAATCTAAAACATCTTTTTTTGCTTCTGAACCTTAACACAGTTCTAATGAGCTACCCAAACCCATTTTATCTAGCATCTAGCATGTTGTTGAAATTTAGCCTGTATTTCTCAAGTTAGCCTATCCCACAATGTTGTTGTGCAGATAAAAAAAAGTGGGGGTGAGGTATCAGCTCACACAAAACCTTGGAAAAAGAGATCAGATATAGTTAAGATTAAGATATAGTTAAGTCTAACATACAGCTGCCAGTAATGAATCCTTGATCAGTGGCCATGTAAAATCATGAATCAAAATATTTTACATTTTATTATTATTTTTAATCATAATGTTTTACATACTTCCTTTTATTTGCATTAACAAAGCTGTTCTGAACAGATTACCTCAATCCACATAAATGTCTTTTTGGTCTGAAATTTGAATACGTCTGTTTAAAAGTTCATATCTTAAAATAATGTGTTTTTTTTAAATATTTGCCTTAGTGCCTTTGACTGATACATAGTTTATTTAAATAAAAACTTACATGAAAAGTGAAATGAAACAGAAAGATTATCTGCTTAAGTTACTCTTGGTTGTAAGACATTTTTGCTGTTCCTAGATAACCTTTCTCAAACCACCCTTGAGTTTAATGTGGCTTCCTCACAAGCTGTTATAGAAGGCTGGAAAAATTGTGGAAATGTCTGGTCTCTGATTTGCCTCTGGTGTGGACCAGAGAAATGGTCTTAGGCAAGGCACCCCCAGTTTCCCGCTCCCTTCCACTGCAACATTGAGGATGACTCAACTGATATATACTGAGTGCTTGAAACCCTTATAAAACATGATAGAACTGCCAAGTATTATTAGGTATGTTTACGTAAGAAGCATAGTATCTGGACTTTACTTAATGTGGCCAAAGGCTCTTATCTAAATGGAGATGTATTTAAGAACAGTTTAAGTCTGCAATGTCTTTGCATACTGTATTGGGTATAGAGCCCCAGACATACTTCTAAATAAATACATATATACAACACTGACCTGCACATTAAGCAGGATTCTCTCTTCTGTGTGTAAGTACCATTCATTTATGGATGCTGTATGTTGATCAACTAATTTTTCTCAGCATTGGAAGTCCAAGTAAAAGACTGTAATTTGATTCATTTACATGGGAGCACATAGGTGGTCTAGATGGCTTTTAATTCTCCTTTGAAGTTGAAGGTTCTTAAAAGTGCATAACTTAGGCTGAATGGCATTATTTGCATTTGGACAGTAATCTATTCACTGTATACAGTATCATTATCTTCCTACCCCTATGTAAGTTCTCTCTGAAACAAACCTAATCGACTTGCAAGATACAGATTTAGGACTGGGACCCAGAAATCCATCAAATTAAAATTAAATATAAATGATATATTGGTCCTTACATACAAACATTCCACACATGATCCACATGGCTTACAATTTATTTTATTTTAGAATTTTTTAATCCCATCTTTATTATTTTTATAAATAAATCAAGGTGGTGAGCATAGCTAATACTCCTTCCTTCTCCTATTTTGGTAATATATTTTCTATAAGTTCCTTTTCTATATTATTTGTTTTACTCCTTCAAACCAAATCAGATTAGTTTATTAGTATATGCGTGTGCGTGCACACACACACATCAATACACAAGTACTTGTTTGTTTGTAGTGGATGAAAATCTTAAACAATTCAAGGGAAAAGATGCAAAAAAAAAATTACCATAAGTGAATCTAGTTATTCTACTAGAGTCTCAGTTCTGATTTCAAATAGGAAACCATCCAGGGTTTGAATAGTCAGTCTTTATTTACCAGCCTGTAAAATGGAAATAATTAAGAATGTCTATTTCTGGTTATAAAACACTCTTCTCTTGAAGAGAGAATGCACTCTTCGCTGCATTTCCTATGACCCTATGGAAATCGTGTTTATACGATTTGTCATTTGTCATTTGGGAATCTATTACCAACAACATAGGGTGCTAATTTTTTTGGGGGGGGGATTGCAATTGGAAAGAACAATTAACGTCTCAGTTGTTTCTTGGGGTTGCGGACTTTAACAATATCAGGGCGCGCAGAATACTTTTAAAAAGCTTTTAATAGGTGGAAAAACGCGCTTGGTGATAGGGGTGGTCGGTGCCTGCTATTTATGAAGTTAACATGTGTAGAAAAAAAAATCTCTTTCTTACAATCTTTTTGAGATAAACAGGCAGAGAGCGAGAGAGCGAGAGAGAGAAAGAGAGAGAGAGAGAGTCGGCCGAGATACTGAGGCAGGCTTTTGTTTAGCAGCCACGAAGAATGGAAAGAACCTCGGATTTATTCGAAGTGCTGCTTTCCACATTCGAAAGGGATTTTTCTACACACATTTTTCTTTGCAGGAGGGTCTTGGCCGAGTGAAGTGTCGAAACCGCGACTGAATCTCAGCGTCGCAATTGATCAAGGTAACTGAGCAGGGTTTCTAACACCCGGGAAATGGGTGGATTTCCTCTCAGTTATAACTTTGCTTAAACTGTGTGAAATTAAATTAAAAGGCGAGGTTGTCGTTGAAGACGTAGGAAATAGTCTCACACGTGTACACACGGAATGCATGATAGACGTTTCTAAAAGTATATCATTGTGGGTTTGTTTGTTTTTAAAACCCATATTTTGCCCATTTGCCCATTAGTTGCAAGTTAATTCCACTGAACAAATAAAAGATTTTCGCCATGGAAATGCAGATGAGACTTTATAAAGCTATTTCCACTACAGAAATACATTTATTGTTGTTAAACATTCATTACTATAACCCACTTCCTAGTAACTGATTTTATGCTTCAACCGAATTCATATCACTTAACAATGTTATTAATTTGGCTCTGTTTTCTCATAGAGATGCATATCCTAACCATCTTTATGTACTGTGTATTACTGTGTATTTTTTAAAATTTATGATACGTCAAAAGTAAAATTATTGAATTCAGTGGGACTCCTTCCCAGGTACTTAAGAGCTTGGAACCACGATGTATGTTTTACTTCTATAATAATATACATTTTCTGATAAGTAACAAATATTAGGTGTCACTCGATAAACAAAACATAAGCGAGTTTCTTGTGAAACATAATGCATGTACATATAAACACACCTTTTATTTAGGTAAAAAAATACTTGATAGTCTTATAGACATATATAAAACATTTATTCCATGTTAACATTTCAAGGTAATAATAGTAAGAAACCAAGACAAAATCCTTTTGTCCTTCCTCAATGCAAAATTTACAATTTCTATTTTAAAAATTATATTTTCTAACACACTTTTTTCTTTTTAACAATACGATTTTTTTTAAAAAAAAAAATGCATCAGGAAAGAAATAATGTTGTGCATCTGATCCACAGTGGCTGTGTGTTTTTAAAAAAAGTCTTGTCAGGAACGGATATAAGATTTGCGTAGTTTTATGAAAAAGACACGGAAACGTGTCTCTCTCCTCCCACCAGCATTCAAAAGGAGTGAAATTCTGATGGGAAAAAAGAATTGGAAGGAAGGAAGGGAGGGAGGGAGGAAGGAAGAAAGGAGAAAGAGAGAGAGAGAGAGAGAGAGAGAGAGAGAGAGAGAGAGAGAGAGAAAGAAAGAAAGAAAGAAAGAAAGAAAGAAAGAAAGAAAGAAAGA
>BLBF01000036.1:1149255-1167975 GCA_015471245.1 Laticauda colubrina
AAGAAAGAAAGAAAGAAAGAAAGAAAGAAAGAAAGAAAGAAAGAAAGTCAAAGTCCTCATTCGGAGGGCGTCTACCAGAGTTTTCTGGATCTGGATCTTCCAAGAAAACAGGAGGCTGTTGAGGACTCGGGAAAGGCCGCTTGCACGGTTTCTTCGGGAAACCGGACCGGCTGGAAACAGCCGCAAGAAACAGCCGCAGGAACTCGGTTTCTTCCCAAGCGAAGACGCGCAAGACGCGCGCAATCTTTAAAAAGCGAATGTATGTCCCTCCCTCTGGAATCAACGGGGAGAAGATTTAGTCCAGGGGAGAGCATTGCTGTTCGAGAAAAAAAGGATGAAATGTATACAATTAAAGCTACGTTTCATCCTTTTTCCTTTATACATAATAAATACATTATATATAAATATGAAAAGGCTCTAGGGGGACAAAGAGAAGATCTTTTCGGAGCGAAACCGATTTCCTGTACGAAGGGTAAGGAGAAGGAAAAGAGAGTTGTTGGAGATTTCCGATCAGGTAATATTGAAAGCCACGCATCTTCCCCATAAAACAAAAAACAAACCAAAAAACAAAAACAAAACCCCAACAACCCGATCTCCTTCCTGCTCAGTTATAAAGGGAAATATTCTGTTAGTTCTTTCCAAAATCTACAGCGTGAGACAAGGCTCGCTCAGCCGGAGATCATCTTTGCTCCTTCTCCCCGCTCTCACTGACATTCCCCCCCACCCCGAAGGCTTGCTATCGTCTAATAAGCAGGTATAGGATCGGGCTTGGAAGTTGGCCCGTGGTTTCTGCCTCTCTTCCTTCAGAGCCTCCGTGCTCCCTTTGAAGCCCATGGGATCGGAAGCGAAGCGGCTTGCGCTCCACGGGACTTAATTGCAGGTCAGAATTAGGTGGTAAATTATTGGTGGTCTCCAGACTACATCAAAGGTCACGGTGGGTCTCTGAGCAAGGTGGGCTTACTAGGGAAGAAGCCAAGGCTTTACTAGTCAGAATAAGTCAGACTTTTATTAGTCACTACAAAGTCAGAGGTTTTAAGTTACTCTAAATTCTCCAGGGGATCCGATCTGGAGAAGATTTAGGATTGAGTTGCGCTGAGTAATGCTTAGATGGTGCACTCAAGCCTCAGCCCTAGTGCAGTCCCTGTAGCACCATTTACACCCAGCCAGAATGAGCTGCGCCCCCCCCCCCCCACTATAAGAAGGGAGTCAGTAGGCATCCTGCAGCGTTGGTTGATTTAGTTTTATTAATCATCCTTTCCATGATCAAAAAGTTCCCTTCCTTGATCCAAAAGTTAGCATAGGTGTCAAACTTAAAGCTCAGTCACATCCATAGTTATCTAACAACAAACCCCATTAAAGACATTGCCTGACCAATTTTAGGGCACAGAAGATAAAGCTGTCCTGTTTGCCAATATTTTCTTAGCAAAAGACCAAGTAGGCATTGTGATCTATTCTCCTTGTTGGTCTTTTTTTATTAGTTTCTATTTCTTTACTGGGTTTCTATACACCTCTTTTCAAACAGAAGTTCTTTACAAGACATTTTAATAATAACTAAAACCCTCTGTTCATCATACTAGTGAATAGCTAAATAGCAGACCCCACTAAGTTTGATGAAAATTATAGTTCTTTATTAGCTGGCTGTAGCAATGTAATATTTTGAAGGGTAACTGCATTAAATGTGTTGCGGTGGATGCAACACATTTTGGATTAATAAATCTATTTACTCTCAAGAGTACAATTTAGGATGATACCAGTCAGAAATCCTACTAAGCACTGGGACACTTACTCTCAGGTAAGCCAGTAAGATAGCAACATGAACTTGCAGTCTGCCCTTACATGGGGGGGGGGGGGGGGGGGAATCAGTATCAAATGATGAAATTTTTAAATTCAAAACCTCTAAAAATATAAACTGGATATTCAAATGCATTTGTGTTAAGCATGCTGTTCGCCTTCAATACGTCTTTGATTGCAGTGAGGTATTGCAGAAAAATCTGCCTAAACAGACAGCAGAAAAAATGAAACAAGGCATCCCTTCTAAATTGATCCTTCTGTTCATTGTTTTTGATTAGCCAAGTTCATCAGAAACTAGATCAGGTTTGTGATGAAAAGCATCCCCAAGCTCCAGTCATGAATGAACCTGTGAATACAACTTTTGAATCATGCTTTGCTCAAGAACAATCATATTTGAGTCAATGGAGCTGCATTCGAAACTGCTTCGTACCAAACAGATGGTATTTCTCCCGATATATTGGAAAAGGAGAACCTTGACTATCTATGGGGGTTGCCTGGCATTCAACTTCATCTGAGCCTGTATTGATGGAGTCAAGCCAGCCTCATATGCAACTCCTTCTGTACCGTTCATTTAAAATAGTTTTTTTAAAAATCGAATCCTGTTTAGTTTCCTTTTCTTTCAAATTATATAAGTGGCTTCCTTTCAGTGGTAATTCTCCAGTGTTCAGTATAGGAAATATATATCCCTAAACCCATTCTGCATATCTTCTCTTTCAACGCATATTGGTGATATAGTTTCCTACCTTTTCTTTCATTTTACTTTCTCTTGCTTTTCTTCCATTTTTCCTCCCACTTCTATTTTCTTCCTCTCCTTCTGCTGTCGTTGCCTTTTCTTTTCTGAAAAATCTAACCCTCCGGTTGCTAAGAGCAGGAGAGATCATTTCAAGGACTTTTGTATGTGGAATTGTATCTTCCAGCTCTTTCCAGGACTGCCAGAATTTCTTAGTTCAAGGCTGAGAAACTTTTCAAGGCTAACCATAAAAAATAAAGGCAATTGATATGAATAGCTTGGGAGTCTGAATTCAAATGGGTGTGGGGAGAAATGCCTCTTCTCACATAACAGGGACCCTGGACCATTTCTTAGAATGGAGCCAGCCAGCTTCACATACCTGACCATATGGATTTACTGACATGGCAGAGGAAATTACAGAAAAGATACTATTAGGCTTTGACCTTGCATAAAATATGACAGGAAGGGATGAAGATGAGCCTCCAGAACAATCTTGATGTCCTCCAGATGTGTTGGAAAATGAACCCTGTCATCTCTAGCCAGGCTGATCGGAGTGCTGGGATTTGTGGATCTACCACTTGAGAAGTCAGTTACCCCACCACGGAAATTAAATTTCAGAAGAGCTAAAGAAAGATTTTTATTTTTTACAGTTGATGTTTTGCTGGAGCAAAACCGGTGCATTTCAGTGTGATGGACAGAAAACCACTTTCAAGAAGTACACAAATTCACCTCACTGAATCATAAATTGTAAAATGGGGAAGTAGCTATCTCAGTTTGCCCCAAAGTCTATGGAGGAAAAATAGGATTCTGTAGCATTGTAATTAATCAATATTGACTGATTCACTCTGAGCTAGTTCCTCTGTTAAGTTTCGATTCCTCATTGTGGAACATAAAGTTTGCAAATGTATATAAAGTTTGCAAACATAAGCTAGGTTTTCCACGCTCCAGGCATTTATTAAGTTTGAGAAAACTATTGTAAGAACACATCAAGAATGGGCAGTAGGTAAATTTAGGTTCAAAACTGAGAGTACAATACGATACGGAACTTTGTACTTCATAACAATAGAAGGCTTGATCAAATGACCAATTAGATCAAGAAAAATATACGCAAAAGACTGAATTTGAAAGTTTATTATGTTCTTGCATATGATTGGAATCCATTGTAACATCTAATCCAGATTCCCCAGTCTGGGTCTGGCATATTTTTTCTAAATAGTATAGGAAATGTAGTCGAACATATCTGGAAGGCTCCAGCTTGTAGAAAGCTGTGCTAATCTTCCAAGGCTTTGGAACATCTGATACATGTTTTACTCAGATATTTAATTCTGGCCAACCAACACAGCCCCTGACCTCAGTGGAGAAATATTTAAGTGAGTTTAGCATGGCCTCGACATTTGAACACTGGGACTATTCAAGCCATCTGTATTCCAAATGTGTTTCTTTGATCCTTTCCTCTCCAGAAAACATAATTCCCCCCTCCCCAAAGAAAAAAATGCATCTTTCTGGAGAGAAGATCAAAGGCACACCCTTAGGATTCAAATAGCTTTGCTACAATCAGTTAATACTGTTAATAGGTCTTCGTAGCAAGTCTGAGTAGAACATTTTCTAAACAAAGATAAATCCACATTCAAATTTTGCATAAAGAAACAGAGATTCTAGAGTATAGACAGGTCACTTTAAGAGGTGCTGGTAGTTTCAAATGATAGTTGAAATAGATTATCATTTAACTTGCCTATGCAGCATTTTCTAGAGAACCGTTTCAACTTCAGATTTTTCATGTGACTAGGTTTCTACATTCCTGCATGCATATTCATCAAGGAGGAGAAAATAATTGTCATCTTTTAAAAAGGAATGTCTACTTACAGGATCATTTAGGCACAGAAAAAGAGGAAAAAAACTGGGAAGGAAGATGAAAGTAAACATTGGATACCAGCTCTGTTATTATGACCACTGAATTCTTTCTACCTTGACTTATCTTATTTCAAGGGAACTGGGGGGCGGGGAGTACAGTCTTCCAAAGACAATGGTTTTCTTTGCAAACAGATGGGAGAGCAAAAGTTTTTCTTCAGTCCTGTAATTCCTGTGCAACATAATATTGTTAGTAGAAGAAAAGAGAGTTGAGTGCTTTTGATCAGATCAGATTTTAGGTACGTGTCACACTGTTTCATTTCAAGCTTTGGCTCTCTCGTTCTGTGCTTTCCTGTTTTTCAGTTAATCTTGGAGAGTTGGAGAATCATTGGTACAGAGAAAATAGAATAAACAAACAAATTAGCATATGTACAAATGTAAGTCTTGGAAGCGGGGTTTTCCAAGTTTCATTTCTCCCTACTGCATTCTCCTTGCTCTTGGAGAAGGCTGAGGGAAAGAAACAGGAAGTGAACATCAACTGTGGAGGAAGCAGGAAGTGGCCATTACACTAGACAGGTCTTTAGAAACAGGGGGGGGTGGGGGGGTGGCTGGGTGGGCAGGTATTGAGCACCAAATAAATAGGAAAAAAATATCCTTGCACCTTGATTTTGTTTTCAAATGTTTGCTTATAGGCCAGCTGTCATTCTGTACCACTCATCCCAGGATCACTTTTCAAGCATACTATGAGTATGAGAAAGAAAATCTGAGTACTATTTGCAAAATAAAATATGATTAACCCATTGGCCTACTTAGTACCCATACTATTCATAATCAGCAAAATTGACCTTGTGATTTGGCATGCAAGTCCAAATCATGACTGATTATAGTAATTCACCTTCTTCGCCAACTCTTATTAAAAATTATGTGTTTAAGCAATATAAAATCATGACCATACATTTGGCTGTCTTGGTTGTCTTAAGCGATGAAGGGAACTGAGAGGTGGAGCATGACTCCTGTTTGTCTTTTTTTGGTTTTGCTCACTATCATGCAATCACTCAGCATTAAGTTATTTTATGAAAGCAACATAAGTTGTTCCACTTTTAGTCCATATCGGTCGAAAATTCACGAGGATTATAACATAGTTCCATAATCTTAAAATCAAATTAACATGTGGTTATTAGAGGTTGATATTTTATTTTTATCGTTGTGTATGCACGCATTTCTGTAATTTATCTCACTTATATACTACCCACTCCAGACAGCTTTTGGCAACCTACAACATAACAATTCCCTTCGCATTATTATTTTTTTTTAAAATCTCAATGATTATGCCTACTTTAGCTTCGGCGGAGTGAAGCTCTTCGCACCGCTCTTTTCCACTGACAACTGCTTCCAATCCATGGTACGGAGCGGCCATACAGACCCCAGACCCCCTTTCCCACTGAAGCCGACCCCGATGCTCTTTCGCCGCCTATTTACTGGCTTCGACGTCCTTCCGCCGCGTGTAAACGGCGCCTTGCTGCGCCGATTCCCCTGTTGCGCCGGAGCGTTGCGCCTCTCGGGATATTAATGAGGTGTCCGCTGATAGGGAGCTCTGTCGGGTCGCCGCCGGCCTGTCTCTGCTGCTCGGGCGTAGACTCCCCGGCGCTGAGTAAGGGCAGAACCCGGCGGACCCCGATCGCTCCCTGCGAGCCCTTGTTTCTCTGCAGATTACAGCAGCGAGGGAAGGAAAGAGCAAGGAAAGGAAACAGGCAAGGCTTGACCGGATCTGCTCCCTTCTTGACGGGCAGAGTAGATGGGCCTCAGATTCCCAACAGGAGCCCTCCAACAGACAGACACCCCTGTTGGGAACGTGTCAGTTGAGAATGAAAGCCTGAACATGGTGCCTTTCCGAGCCCTTCGGTCGTGCAATCACCAACTACAAGGGGTTTGCCTGGTATGTTGTTGGGGAGAAAAGAGCCAACGTCTAACAGTGTTCAGGGCGCCAGTCGGGAAAGGAAAGAACGCCGCTTTTCAAGGCCATGGGTGAATCCAACCACTTCGTTGGAAATTGTAAGCAAGGGAACAAATTGACACCTTACTTATCGAGACCTCTTTATTTTACCTTCCCAAATACAAACAAAAGGTTCTTCGAGGAAAGACAATGCAGAGTAAAGAAAGCATCGTGACTGGGGGGGTCTTTTCTTTTCAACCTTCTGCTGGTGATCTCAGCTTTTCAGGAATTTGGAATATGCGAAAGTATGGAGATTGCACAGTCCTTACTCCCAGTAGTGTTTCTGGCTGCTGCCTGTAGGAATCCTTGTTTGGGCTCAGGGCTGGTGTGGGGTGGTACCCCATTACAAGGATTGAGCAAGGCTTTCTTTGTGCATACAGGTCACATAATCCCATCACATGGCAGTGTGACCATGAAATAGAAGGTAGGAAGGTGAAGTGTTTGGTTTGGAGCACCATAGAATTGCATTAGCTCTGCTGTTGAATTTGTTGTGTTGCAATTCATCTGCAATGAAGAATTCTTGCCTGCGCTGTACACACAACCCCCTTAAATCAGCTTAGTTGAAGAGGTAAGACATTTGCACAACATTAAGCTTGGTTAGTGTTAATCTTGGTTGCTTAACATGCTCTACATTTATCCAATGCTGAGGAGTTTTTCAAACAGAGGCTGTGAATAGTCATTTGTATGGAATGGTGGGAATCATCATTCCATTGGAATTGATGACCTCTTTGGTTCCTTCCATTTATTCAACTCTATGATCCTATGAACTTCCATACTAATAGAATACTGATGTTTTGCCAGGAAAGGAGAGGCAAGGCAGTCTGCTCAGTTTGTGATGAGCTACCAAGAACTGCACTACAGAGCAAATTGTTTTACCTTTGAAGATACCTGGTACAGATGCTGGTGTAACATTGGAATACACATCACAACCTATTACGGTAGAATGGAAGATTATAGAACTGAACCTTTGGAGATAAAAGACTTTGTAAATGAAGTTTGTCACTACATTTAGTTAGTTTATAGTTCAAATCTAGTAATGATAAAAGTAATAAAGTCTTGTGCAAATCCAGAAAATGGATTCATTCAAAAGCTAGCTTAAGTGTATTTCATGAATTTAGATTTTTTGCTTCTTCCAAGCATTAGGATGTTTTTCAGGCACTTTTTCTAGGCTGGATTTAGAAGTGGGTGACCAGTTATCAGACCATATTTGGGAGATGCAAATTCAGCTGAAACTAATATTCAATAAATACATATACTTTCTTTCTACAAAGAACATTGTTGACTTGATTGTGGCTTCTGATTTGCAAAGAGGATTTATAAAAACATTTCATAATGATCTTGTCATACAATTGATATATATTTTATTGGAAAATGGATTACAAATGCAGTGAAAACCTCTTGATATTGAATGATGAGGGAAAGAGTGCCAAAATTGTTCTGCAACACTTGGTGTAGATTCTATGGTGTCTGTAATATAAGGTGCCCAGAGTCACCAATGTATGAGTTGGGCAACTATATAAATTTGTTTACTAAATAATAAATACAAAAAACAACATACAAACATACGTTTGTATTCTGTAGCACTATACTAGTTACATTCAGGATTTTAAAGATAACTGATTCCTAAATGTAGAATTTCAATTTCTTCCACTTTATTTTAAGCTGAAAATATGCAAAAAACTCCACTCCCAAATTACATATATCAAAGAGTAGGATATCAGTGGCATTTTAGATGTTGCTGAACTAAAATCCCAGTAACACCAATCAGTGATGAAGAATGCTGGGGATTGTAGCCTAGTAAGATTTAGAGAGCCATAAATTTCCTTTCCGTGGCTTATAATAGCTAAATATGCTTTGCAACCTAGCCTATGAAAACATATTCAGATCCATAATTCTACTGGCTATCTTTGAAAGGAAAAGAACCAGTGACATTTGATTGTAGCTAGCTCAGTTAGATGCCAGTTCTCAGTTGTACCTAACTAGTAAAAAAAAATCACTATTGTGATTACAAGTAGTGGTTTTATTTTTAAAAAAATCACATCAACTTTCAGAAGTTTCACTGTAAATTATTTGCATAAATGATTATATTTTCCTTTTAGATAGGTATAGTTTCACCCAATCCTTCTGGAGCCAGAAAGGGGCAGTTGGCCTGGATTTTGGCTATTCTGACACTAATATCATCATAGCCTGCAGTAGTTATAGAAAAGATGTGGCTACTACTGATAGGTCCCGTGAAACAAACTGATTCTTCTTACAGCTGTCTAGTTAGAGGTGAATACATTCTATTCTATATATGTATGGCAACTGACCAACATTCATCTTTATTCAACCCCTATGTTTGTCTCCCTCAGGAGACCTTGAGCTGTATGGCCTTGGAAAGAGCAACTCCAATAGCTCTGCTTTTCAGCCAACTTAGTCTTATTACGTCCTCTCTCTGCAGTGGTCTCTTTGTCTAGACAGGACAATTTGCACATTCTTGCAATGTGACCGGTTGCAACATTTTTTAATTAAATGCAAATCCTCAATGCAGGGGGAGGATGGAACCCACCCTATCATCTGTAACCCTTTGCTTGTTCAGACAGTCCAAACAAAGGATAAACAATTGATTACAACAAACCCCACCCACAGTCAATAGCCATCCAGAGATATCTCTATCGGTGGTTAGTGATTGGTGCCCCCCCCAGAAGCTTAAGAACAAAAAAAGAGAAGAAAGCCCAGAGTTGTCTAATTGATTGTTAGGGTTGTACAGATTAGATAGTAAGAAAGTAGCAGAGGGAGTTATCAGAAACTTCAAGATGACTGAACAAGGATAGCAAGCTCCTGGAATAAGCTAGATGAGATCTGTGTGAATTACCAGAAGCTAATGAATGCAAGGATAATGCACTGTTCCAGTGCCAATCTTCTGCCCAGGATACATTGGCCTCTTTCCCTTCTCCTTTCCTTCCCATTGGTCCTGAACTTGGCTTCCTCAGGCTTTTATCTTCCAGATGTATTGAAACAATAAATCTTAGAATTCACAGTCAATGTAGACCATGTAGTTTCAATACATACCTCAGAAGGATTCTTCTACACTGCCCTCCCCCAACCCATTAATTTTCATATGCATTGACTTCAACTCCCACCATTCTCAACAGTGGTTATTTGGGGCCTGTCTCCTTGTTCTGCTCTAACCAAGTAAAGAATTCAATTCTTTCATGTCTGGATTGCAGCACCATTCCGTCATGTACAATTTCATTTACAACATGGCTCCAGGAGGTGCTCTTTCCTCATTTATATTTTATTTCATTTTAGTAAGCATATCTGAGCAGCTACAAATTTGTTGAAAATTTTTCCAAGATAGTAATTTATCTTATTTCAATGAAATGTTATGTTAAGGTCTATGGGAATCCCTATATAAATCTTATTTTTAAAGGCTCCACTGAATATCAGAGGCCTGTTGTAGAGACAGAATGGGAAGATGCAATGTTGGACTGAACAAAATATTTCCTGTCCTTTTTGGAAGAAGAATTTAAAAAAATAAGTTGCTGGATTAGTGGGCAACACTCAATCAAAAAAAATTTCTTACATGCATCTATTTGAAGTACACAAGGATGGCATTTCTGTGAATTGTCAGATATGTTGAAGAATAGAAACATGTATTTGTGTCTATTGGGTTATGATGGGGCCATTATAAAGCTGGCTGCATCCCTGGAGTTTGTCCAAAATTGTCAATCAAACTAATTTTTAATGTAAAAGAAAGATAAATTATTTCAAGCATAGAAAGTATTTTTGTTTATTTGCTTATTTAAATATATTGATGAGTGAATTTATTAAATAAATCTTAGTTATTCATTATATTAAATAAATTATTAAATAAATGTATTAAATTTATTAACTGAATTTTGTGTATGTAAGCTTGTTAACTATTAAAATATAAAAAAATATTTGTACTGGTTCCACCTCTTTGTGGTCATGTGACTCCAGTATACTAGTTTCTGAGTAATGATGCCCCCACTCCTCCAAGCCATGTATGTCCCTGGTACAGACAATAATTACAATATTAATGGTATCTACTTCAGCTATATTTTGAAAAGTATGTGGTACTGCCTTTCTGTGCCTATTTCATATTTGCTCTTTGCTCTTCTCCAGTTCTACTAACCTGAGTTTTTATTTGTCTGAAATAAACCTAGGCATCTTATGCATGCAACCCAGGCATTCCATCACTGAATAATGGGTCACTGAACAGGCAAGCCTCAGGGAATAGAACATGTATCTTTTACAAGACTTGTGATTTTCCTCATCTGTAAATTGTTGACACCCTGGATTATAAGAACCAAAATAAAAATTATAAGAATCTAATAAAAATGCTGCAGAGTGGACAGGGTGCCATTGACTTTTTGCAAATCAGTTTGAGTCTCTTAGTTTAATTATAGAACAGGGTCTGGTCATTTTCATTTTTAACTCCTCTTGCCCTAGGAAAGAAAGAAATGCAATGATGTCTGGGCTGCAAGCATTCTGCAGCAGAGATAATATATTTGGATGACTTCCACAAAAAAGGAGCTGTGTTAGAACCCAACGCCTTAATTATCCTTAGCATTTTTGGCTTAAATAACACATGCATCACAATGAAAGGATGGAGTCCTAACATGATAAAAGTGAACTGAACTATAGATGGGAAACTTGTTTTTATTATTTTTTTTAGTCTCCCCACCCCATGTAAACTTAAACAGTATCTCTTTGGAAGTAGAAAAATTATATAGCCTAACATAGGAAAGGCTTGAGAAGAACCTTCCACTGGTTTTAAAGATAGAGTTTTAATTTTTTTTTTGTTTACAAGGATTGGGTTTATAGTGGAATACACCATTTGATAGTAAGTTTACAGCTGCACTTTTAAGAATAAATATACAAAAGAAAGCAACAACACAGAATTAAAACAACAGCAGCAGTCCATAGAGGGAATCAGTTACTAAAGCTTTTTGAATTTACAGTTTCATTATGAAAGGAGAGAATGTACTTGTAGTCCCAAGAATGGTTTGGCATAAGAATAAGAAATAAGAATAGTTTCAATTTTTCATACAAGAGATACCATGAGCTTGACCCTTTCCCATCTTCCAATGTTATTGAATAAAGTTCTCAGTGTGACTGCAGCATTTATCTGCAAATGGGAAAACATTTGGGATGGGTAGCCCTTTATTGGCTCCATAGAATCCTTTTGTGGCACAGAAATGGACAAAATTGTTAGGTGAGTTAAGGCACACACATTTTCTCCCTAACTCTCACACACTGCTATTTTCCCTGTAGAGACTAGGCGCATAATGGAGTGGAGAGTGAGTTTTTTCCCTGACAACCAGAATTCATCGTTTCTTAGTACCAGAGCATTCCACCTCCTCTGCAAGGAACTGTTCACCAAGCCTCGGCCTGCATATTACCTCTTTTCTTCCTGTCAATCTTGATGTAAAAGTTCCTTGGCAATATCAGAGAACATTATCTCTTGGCAGGGCAAAGACCCAACGATAAAGGCCTTGTCACACTGCCCAATGGATGCAAAACGGACACAACGGACGAGCAAAATGTTCCATCCGTTGTTATCCGCTCTCAAAAGGGGCAAAAATTAGTATAACCAGAGCGGATAACACAGAAAGGAACGGACGCGGGGAGGACGTAGAGCGGATGGAAAGCGGATGCGGAACGGAAGCCCAGCAGATGGAAGCGGATGAGACGGGATGGCATATCCACTCGGCTTCCGAGGGACCTCAGCAAAGCGGACGCGGAACGGATGAAGTGGATGCACAGCGGATGCACAGCGGATGAAGCGGATGCAGAACGGAAGCCTAGCGGATGCAGAGCGGAAGCCTAACGGATGCCTAGCATTAATTGCGCATGTGGGGAGGATGCATTGCGTAAGCCCTGCGGATATAAGGGAAGCAGCTCGGAAGCAGGTCACCATTCAGAGGAATGCCGGATGGATTGACAGCCTTGCCCGCCCTACCTGCATGCCTGCCTGCAAGCCTTGCTGCAAGCCTTGCTGCCAGTCTCCCTGCAAGCCTTGCTGCCTGCCTGCCAGCCTTGGTGCCTGCCTGCCTGCCAGCCTTGGTGCCTGCCTCCCTGCCAGCCTGCCTGCCAGCCTTCCTGCCAGCCTTGGTGCCTGCTTGCCTGCCAGCCTTCCTGCCAGCCTGCCTGCCAGCCTTCCTGCCAGCCACCCTGTTAGCCAGCAACCCCACAACCATGAGGAAAAACAGAAAGCCTCAGCCATCTGCTACCAGCCCTTACAAGAGGGACAGGGCTACCATCCCGCCCCCTGGCCCTCACTCTGGTTCTGCTGGGGCTTCTGCAGCATGGGCTCGCTCTTCTGGGGCTGGGGCTTCTGCTGCTTCTGCTTCTGGAGGAGCTGATGATGAGGGAGATCAGACAAGCACTCCAGCACCAGCCACCTCCACAGCACCTGGACCCTTCACCCCTGAGACTGAGTGACCAAGAGGAGTGCCAGAGACTCATTTTTGTTTTATAGCTTGTTGTTAATAAAGTCTATTTTTGATTCACACACTTGTTTCATTTCTTTTTTTTAATAAAGTCTTGGTGGAAACTTTTAGAAATGGTTTAAGCCTTTGCATGCTTGTGGGATGGGATTGGTTAAAATAGCAGTAGGATGGGTTGAGATAGCAGTGGTGTTAGGGATAACATTGTTTACCCTAACTGGTTTAGGTGAAATAATAACTATGATTTATAGTTGTGTATGTTAAAGTGTCTGCAGCTTTAACTGTGGGATAGTAATTAAGGGAGTGGTCATGAAAACACTTTAAAAGTAGCAAGACTACAGCTTGCTCACTCTGGCTTTGATGATCCCTGATTACTGCTTGGAATCAAGACTGCATTGCTCGAACGGGAGAGACAACAAAGGACTGATTTGTAAGTGAACTGACATAGGATATTCTACATGGACTTTGCTAACTGAATATCCCTGAATGGACTGACTACATGATACATGACTATTGGACTGTTATTTGACTATGCCATGAACTTATAATGGAATAAACTATATTCTTGATAGCACAAGCGTATCTGTTATTTTTACTGTATGTTAATAAACATACAAGCTTAGCTCACTCATTTATCTGTGTGCCTATCTGACTAACGCTGCACATTCTGTTTAGCTTGTCTCCCTAACCCTGGTTGGGGAACCCAGGCTTAACACTGGTTATGGGCCCAGAGGCTGCAAAGTCAGTGTAACTAGGATAAAACAGATTAATGTAAAAAGTGAGAGTTTGTGTTGTTATACATTACAGTAAACAGACAGCTGTGTTTTATTAATTATAGTTTTATATCCATATAAGAAAACATGGCACAAGTCAATCTACAAAGTTTGTCCCTTATATCCAAGCTGGATGGAACAAACTATGTATCATGGTCTACAAAATGTAGTCTACTTCTACGAAGAGAAGGTCTGTGGAACATAATTGAAAATCCACCAAACGTAGAAGAATGGGATCCAGAGGATGAGGAAGACAGACTAAAGATAGAAGAATTTATGCATAAAAATCAACAAGCCATTTGCATAATTGGGTTAACCTTAACTGATCAACAGCTTGTTTATATCCACGGAGAGAAAACGGCTGTTGGGTGTTGGCAGAAGCTGAAGAGGATTTATGTTCGAGATAATGTTGGTGCTCACATAAATCTAACACGGAAGCTTTTCAGGACGCATCTCCAAACAAATGGTGATATGCTGAGTCATTTAAAAACTATGCAAAGCATTTTTAAAGAACTGCATGAGAAAGAACTTATTTTCTCTGAACTACACCAAGTCTACATAATTCTATCTTCCCTTGATGAAAGTTATGATAACTACGTAACTTCACTTGAAATTTTGCCAAAGAAAGTTTAACTTTAACTGATATAACTGGCAGATTGATCGAAGAGGCCAGAAGAAGGCTTGAAAGAGATGAATTAAGGAGGGAGCAACCTCAAAAAGAAGATAATGAATCTCCTACTGCATACACAATTAAAAAGTGTTTTAATTGTGGAGGAAGAGGACATTTGGCAAGATTTTGTAAGAAGGCAAAGCGCCAGAACGCTGGCCAGAATACTAAAAATCATCAAAAAATAAATAAAAATTTAGAGTTAGCCATGTATACTAACGGAGCTGTAAAAAATAATTTATGGGTGATTGACAGTGGAGCATCCCATTGTATAACAAATGATAACAAAAATTTTATTAAAATGTCCCAGAGTACACAGCAGATATCGTTAGCCAATGGCTGGAAACTGAAAGCTAAAGGTGAAGGTATAGCATATTGTTCTTTTATAAAAGAGAATGTAAAAATGTTATATGTACCACAACTTAAGTTTAATTTAATTTCAGTTAGAATTTTGGTTAAACTAGGATATGTAGTTACATTTAAGGGAGATTACTACATAATTGGGGGCCAAAGAAGGAGCGTTCACGTCGCGGTCCCTGTCAGGAATTTCTCCTGCGAATCCTTCTACCACACTGCACAACTACTAGTTTATTACAATGGCTACCAACGACTGATCTGTTGATGAGCGCCAGCGTCATAAACATGGGTCCTTATCAGGACCAGCCCTGAGCATCATCTCATCCAACATTGAAGGTCTCACAGGTACCAAGCAGGATCTTCTGGCTAACCTGTGTATAAAGAACAATTGTGACATTCTTTGTCTGCAGGAGACACATCGTGGGTCTTCACGTACTCGTCCACGCATCGATGGCATGACCCTCATAGCGGAAATACCACATGACCAGTATGGCAGCGCAATTTTCGCACGCAATGGCCTGATTGTGGATAAGTTCTCTATGTCAGACACGGACAACATTGAAGTCCTAACCATTGGGCTTATGGGGATTTCTGTAAGCTCCATCTATAAACCTCCAACTCAGACTTTCTGCGTACCTCCAGGAGTTACCGATGGCCGTGTTAATGTGGCCATTGGTGATTTCAACAGTCACAACACCATCTGGGGATATGGAGAAACCAACGAAGACGGCGAACTTGTGGAGAACTGGTCTGATGCAAACCAGTTGTCACTTATTCATGATGCAAAACTTCCCTCCTCCTTCAACAGCTGTAGATGGAGACGTGGCTACAACCCTGATCTGGTGTTTGTATCAAACAATATCGCTCAACAGTGTGAGAAGGTTGTGCTTGATCCTATCCCACACACCCAACATCGACCAATCGGGCTGAAGGTGAATGCAGCTATCACTCCCCGCACAGTTCCCCTTCGTAGACGTTTCAACCTGAGGAAAGCAAACTGGGAACAGTTTGCCGTAGACTTGGATTCATATCTTCAGGACCTGCCTGCCCTTCCTACCCACTACGATAGCTTTGTAGAGTTGATCAAGAAATCATCAAGGAAAAATATCCCACGAGGATGCCGTACAAGCTATACACCAGGCTTGACAGATGACTCCAAGGTGCTGTACAACGAATACGTCAGGCACTTTGAGAATGACCCCTTCAGTACTGACACACTTGAATGTGGGGAAAACTTGACCACTGCCATTATGGATAGCAGACGGAGGAAGTGGCAGGAATTCATTGAATCAACAGATATGACCCACAGCAGCAGGAAAGCTTGGAAAACGATTCGCATCCTCGGGAACGACTCTACGAAATTCCAACCAAGGCCTCAAGTCACTGCTGACCAAGTCGCTCACCAACTCCTTGTGAACAGCCAGGGTAACCCTAACCACCACCCAAGAAGAGCCAAGCTCCCCCAAAATGCTGAGACAGCTTCCCAAGGGCCATCTGACTTCACAAGACCTTTCACCATGAATGATCTGTGTGGTGCTACCAAAGCAATGAAGAGTAATAAGGCAGCTGGGTTAGATGATATCCTCTGTGAGCAGATCAAACATCTTGGACCTGTTGCACTCCAGTGGCTGCTTGACATGCTGAACAAATGTCTGAGTGACAACACCTTGCCAAAGCTATGGAGGAAGTCCAGAGTAGTCGCCTTACTCAAACTAGGCAAAGACCCAGCCAGCCCAAAGAGTTACAGACCTATTTCTCTGCTCTGCCACACGTACAAACTCTTTGAAAGGCTCCTACTCAACCGTATCGCCCCCTTTGTAGATGAGCTCCTCATTCCTGAGCAGGCAGGCTTCAGGCCAGGAAAGTCCTGTACTGGCCAACTGTTGAATCTCACACAGTACATCGAAGATGGGTTTGAGGAAGGGCTGATAACTGGAGCAGCTTTTGTTGACCTCTCTGTGGCCTACGATACAGT
Source organism: Laticauda colubrina (assembly GCA_015471245.1). NCBI lineage: Eukaryota > Metazoa > Chordata > Lepidosauria > Squamata > Elapidae > Laticauda > Laticauda colubrina. Next base: position 1,165,845 of record BLBF01000036.1, read on the forward strand.
GAACCATAGGATTCTTACAAGGAAAGTCTTTGAGATGACCAAGGATGTCAAGCTGACACAATTGATCCAGAACCTGCTTTCAAACCGGCGGTTCTATGTGAATCTGAATGGTACCCACAGCAGATGGCGGAGACAGAAAAACGGTCTCCCGCAAGGAAGCGTCCTTGCCCCGCTTCTTTTCAACATCTACACGAATGACCAACCAATCCATCCAAGTACAAGGAGCTACCTGTATGCCGATGATCTCTGCATTGCCTCACAGAAGCAATCCTTTGAAGAGGTGGAAAAAGCACTCAGTGATGCTCTGGCAGGTCTAACTCCTTACTATGCCGCAAATCACCTACGTGCAAACCCGGAGAAGACTCAACTTAGCGTCTTCCACCTTAAGAACAGAGATGCTAACCGACAACTGAGGGTCAGATGGTATGGAAAATGGCTTAAACACACCAATAAGCCGATCTATCTAGGTGTCACACTGGATCGTTCCCTTACTTACAAGGAGCACATTGCCAAGACAAAGGCGAAAGCTGGAGCAAGGAACAGCATATTGAAGAAGCTTGCTAATACAAGATGGGGAACAGATGCCAAAACTATCCGCACCACAGCTCTTGCTCTATGCTTCTCCACTGCCGAATATGCAGCCCCTGTCTGGTGTAGGTCATCCCATGCTGCAAAGATCGACCCAGTCCTGAATGCAGCTTGCAGAGTTATCTCTGGATGTCTGCGTCCAACAAGAGTAGATGACCTTTACTTACTGTGTGGTATTGCTCCACCACACATCAGGCGAGAGGTCTCAGCACAGATGGAGAAAACCAAGCAAGAAGTTAACCCTCGCCACCCACTCTACAATCGTGAACCGGCTAAAAAGAGACTCAAATCCAGACGCAGTTTTCTCCATTCAACCGAATCCCTTGATGACACCGCCCACGGTCGAAGGATTACCCTATGGTCCAACCACCTCCAGTCTGTGACGCAACAGCTCTCCTATGAACCAAGTGAATAACTTCCTCCGGGTTCAAGTGAGGCATGGCCCATCTGGTCATGCCTGAATCGTCTACGGACAGGAACAGGACGATGCAAAGTCCTCATGCAGAAATGGGGCTACAATAGGGATGGAGAAACTGCTTGCGATTGTGGGCAGGATCAGACAATGCAACATCTTTTGGTCTGCCCCCTCCTACCAGAGCCATGCACTGTCAATGACCTGGAGACTTTCAACACCAAAGCCAAATCCTGCGCTCTGCACTGGACAGAACTTGTGTAGTGACTCGAGAAGAAGAAGAAGACTACATAATTGAAAAAGAAGATAAGAGAATTACTGCATCTTTAAGAGGTGAATTATATGTGTTAAATGATGATGGTTTAAAGGTGGCTAACACAATTTATGAAAATAAGAAACCTCATGACGAATGTATTCACTTGTTACATCGAAGGCTAGGGCATTTAAATTTTAAAATGCTTAAGAAAACTGTTGAATTATCTAAGGGAATAAGTTTGAAATCTTGTAATAAGTATTTGCAATGTAATGCCTGTAATCAAAGTAAGAGCAGGGTCATACCGGCTAATAGAGTTGATGGATTTACTACTAAAGAGCCATTAGAAGTAGTATTTGCTGATTTAATAGGTCCGAAAAAACCAAGTGTAGGAGGAGCTCGCCACATACTAAGTATAATGGACCACTATTCTAGATATGGGTTTTGCTATTTAATGAAGAGCAAAACTGAAACAAATCGAAATCTATTTAATTGGCTAAAATTCGCTGAAAGAAAAACTAAAAAGAAATTAGTAACTCTCATCACAGATAATGGTACAGAATTTACAAATCATAAATTTAAAAACAGACTAAGACAGTTAGGTATTCAACATAAAATGTCTGCACCATATAGGCCACAACATAATGCCTTTATAGAGAGAAGAGGCCAAACATTACAATCAATGGCACGAACTATGATGTCTGATTCAGGATTACCTGACAATTTATGGGGAGAAGCAATAATGTGTGGTAATCATATATTAAATAATGTTGTTAATTCAACAACAGGTGAATTACCATTCACACTGTGGCATGGTACAAAACCTGATTTAAGTTACATGCACACATTTGGAGCACCAGCATGGGTGCATATCCCTA
>BLBF01000036.1:1177975-1322953 GCA_015471245.1 Laticauda colubrina
ATTGGATCCTGCAACATTATCCTAGGACATGTGTATTTGCCTTCAACAACAGCAACAATAAGAATAATGACAAATATATTGGTCCTTGACTTACAACTGTTGTTTAAGGCTAGGTCACACTGGCCGATGGATACAAAACATATGCAAAAAGGACACAGCGGACGAGCAAAATTTCGGGGGTGGCTCTATCCGTTGTTATCCGCTTTCAAAAGTGGCAAAAATTTGCATAAACAGAAAGGAAAACAACGGAAAGGAACGAACGGGGGTAGTACGTAGCGAGGATGGTAAGCGGATGTTTATAGGAAGCCTAGCGGATGGAAGCAGATGGAAGTGGATGACACATCCACAGGGCTTCCGGGGGAGAATAGCGAAGCGGACACGTAGCAGAAGGAGTGGATGCATAGCATGCATAGCGGATGCATAGCGGATGCAAAGTGTTCACTGCGCATGCGAGGAGGATGAATTGCCTCAGCTCTGTGGATATAAAAGGATGCAGCTCGCAAGCAGTCACCATTCAGAGGAAAGACCTGCTGCCAGAGACATCTTGAAAGAACACCATGGTGCGTCAGTCAGGGAAGAAGAGGAAGCCTGTGCCTACTCCTGCCAGCCCTGGCAAGAAGGACAGAACCACCATCCCACCCCCTGGCGCTGACTCTGAAGCTGCTGGTGCTTCTGCTGCTGCTGGTGCTGCTGGTGTTGCTGCTGCTGGTGCTTCTCCTGCTGGTGCTGCTGGTGCTTCTCCTGCTGCTGCTGGTGCTTCTCCTGCTGCTGCTGCTGCTACTGCTACTGCTGCTGCTGTGGTGGACCAGCCCCAAGGCCCTCAAAGCCCTGCTGCTGAAGGCCCTGAAGCCCCTGCCAGAGGGAGGAAGAGGCAAAGCAAGCAGAAGGGAGAGAGGAAACAATACTCCATTTCTGAGGACCATGAGGAGGAGGTGCTGGAATGGCTGAGGGAGAATGAGTACTTGTGGAGAAAGGGCCACAGACTCTATCGCGACACCAAGAGAAAGCAGACAGCATGGAGAGACAAGGCAGAGAGCCTGGGCTACACTGCAGATATACTGCTGGGATGGTGGAAGCACATGCACACCTGGTATGGCAACCTGAAGAAATCTGGCCAGGCCGCTGTCAAGCTCATTGACTGGGAGATGTACGTCATGGCCAAGTGCAGCTTCCTGGAGGGTGAGGTCCGCCACCGAGGAGCAGCCCCTCTGTCAACCCTCTCCCTCAGACAGCCCACAGACAGCCAGTCCTCTTCCAGCCAGGAGACAGCTACCGTGTCCAGGCAGGTGTCTTTGGAGGGCTCCATGGCAGAGACCCCCCCGACAGTTGCACTCCCCATGCCAGAGGACGTGGAGGATCCCCTGTCTCAAATGGAGCAAGAAGAAGCAGCAGCCAGAGACCAACCCACACCCACCCCCAGCTCCACCTCCACAGAAAGCAGGCAGAGAGGCAGACTGGAGGGCCAGAGCCACATTATCCTCTTGGAGATCAGGGACACAATCAAAACCAGCACAGATCTTCTGTCTCAGCTGGTCCACAGCAACATACCATCCTCGAACCGCAAGCCCTTCATCGCGTACGTGAGCCAGACCCTCATGGATATGCCCAAGGCCCAGTTCCAGGTGATGAAGGAGAAGATAACAGCACTGCTGCACCACCCTCCAGGCCCAGCTGAACCTGTTCCGACCCACTCCAGGACTGCTCCTCCACCCCAGGCGATGTCATAGCCCTTCCACGGCTTTCAACAGCCCATCACCTACCAAGGCTACGAGTACCAGGACTTCTCACAGCAGAGGCAGCCCTTCCCAATCCAGGCCCAGGTACATCACACACCACAGACACCTCACCTGACCCAGCTGCAGACTAGACAGCCCCACTACACTCCTCCTTCCTCCACCCCACAGCCATGCCCCTCAACAGAAAATATGTCATCAGTATTGTGCCTGACATCCCAGGTCCTTGAGGAAGGGCCTCTCAACCTCACGGGACTGAGTCAGCTCTCTGAGAGCTTCCTGAACACACCATCTCCTGTTGTACTCTCGGGGCCAAGCATCCCAATGGTGCCTCAGACCAGCACTCCAGCCACAGCCACCTCCACAGTCCCTGGATACTCGATAGCTGAGACCATGGACATGCCTCAGATTGACTGAGAATAGTGCCAGAGACTGAGTTGTTACCTGTTCATTTTATCTTTGCTGAAGACACTTGGTTTATTTTGCTTTTTTAATAAAGTCATACAGTTTACTTAAGATAATAAAGGTTAATAAAGGTTATCTTTGGTTCACACACTTGGTTCATTTTATTTACTAAATAAAGTGCTGGTGAAAATTTTGAAAAAAGGGTTAAGCCTTTGCATGCTTCTGGGATAGGTAAGGATAGTTGTGGGATGGGTAAGGATAGTTGTGGGATGGGTAAGGATAGTTGTGCGATAGGTAAGGATAGCTGTGGGATGGGTAAGGATAGTTGTGGGATAGGTAAGGATAGTTGTGGGATGGGTAAGGATAGCTGTGGGATTGATAAACCTCCAGTGCAAGCATAGTGAGACTGTATGGTCCACCCTACCAGCTGCCACACATATGGCCCTTTTTTATCAATAACAATTTATTCATTGATCAACACATTTCAAAATAAACAAAGCTCTTTATTAATGCCCTATTCATTATAGGGCCACTCAACATACATGGCACAATCTCATCAGTGTTATGAGACAGGCTCAAGGAAGCATCCATTAAGCATCTACCATCCTGTCTTGCCACTCCACTGCTCCAGCTGGGGAGTTGCACCAGTGTTTCAGGAGGTTGCGCTGCTTCTTCCCTTCACGTGAAGCTCTGTTGGGGCCTTGTACATCCACAGTGTCTATCAGGTTTCGTCCTTGCCTCCATTCACCAGGCTCCGTGTCCCCATTCCCTTGTTGACGGTCTACAAGCCTTTTCTGCAACAGTGGGTAGCGGGTGCGCATGAGATTGTGCAGGATGCAGCAAGCTTCCACGATGCTCCTCACAGTCCCTGGGTGATGCTGCATGGTGGTGAGAAGTACCTGGAACCTGTTGGCCAGGATGCCAAAGGCGTTCTCTACCACCCATCTTGCCATGGACAGCCTGTAGTTGAAGATCCTCTCTTCATGGGTGAGGTATCTGGAAGTGTAGGGCTTCATGAGGTAGGTTCTGAGGGAGAAGGCATCATCACCCACGATGAAGTAGGGCACATCTTGTGTGTCGTTGGGTAGGGGGTATGGATCTGGGAAACCCATGATGAGGTTGCGTTCCAGCCCACCCTTGAGGTCACTGGCGTTGTATATCTGGGCATCTGAAGCTGACACGTTGCCTGAAGCATCGATGTACATGAACTTGTAGTCAGCATCGACCATGGCAAAGAGTATGATGCTGAAGAAGCCCTTGTAGTTGAAATAATTAGACCCTGAGTTGGGTGGAGCTTTGCAGGTCATGTGCTTCCCATCTATGGCTCCAACAGTGTGGGGGAAGTTCCACTTCTGATACCACTGCTCTGCAACTTTCCTCCAGCCTTCTTCAGTGGAGGGGCACTGGAGGAGCTCCTCCATGTATTCTTCAATGATGGCCTGCACCACCTGTCTGACCACAATGCTGATGGTGTTGGGTGGCACCCTCCAGGCATACTGCATGTTTCTGTACGTGGTCCCAGAGGCCAGGTGGCGCAGAGTCAGTGCCACCTTCAGTCCAGGGTCCAGGCTGGGATGGAAGTTGGTGTTTGCCTTGGTCAACCTGGGTGTCAGACGCTCCACAACTTCATCAAACATGGCTGGTGGCATCCTCAGGAAGTGCTGGAATGCACAAGTGTCTTCATTCCTCAGCTCCACCATCAGCTTGTCTTAGAGTCCAAACTCCACTCTTCTCCCAATCAATCTTCGGACCCAGACAGCTCTTGGACGTCTCCTTCTTCCCCTTGCATAGAAAAGTTGAAACAGTCTGAAGAGGGCTTGGTTCTGGTGTTCTGGTGGCTACCAAAAGGAGTGTGTGATGATCCATGGTGGAGATCAACGGATGATGTGGAAGAGCAAGACCAAGGGTGAAGAGGTCTGTACACCACGGCTGCTGGACTGATCGTGAGATCTAGGTGATTTCCTCCCCCTTTTTATGGGAAATATCGGTTTTCCGCTAGGTGTCCTTCCACATTCTCTAGGCATACTCCAGACATCCTAAATATCCGAGTTACGTCCCATATACAAACGCTTTGTCCGTTTTAATGCTTTATATATGAGATGCATCCACTTACATCCTTTCTATTTCCGTGCTACTAACGCTGTGTGGACGTTCCGTGTGCCTTTCGCTTCCTCCCTCTTTCTGTTTTCAGCTGGAGCAGATGTGAGTTGTGGGGATGCCCAGAGGATGCCGAGAGGATACAGCGGACGTCTAACGGATGACAATGGACATAGAACGTTTGTTGCCCGTATGTGTCGCGTATGTACATCGTACGCGGCGGAAAGTTCATCCGCTCAAAAAGTTTTGTGCAGCTCAAATCTTTTTGAGTGGATGAAATAGCAGTAGACGGATGTTTGACGGATAGAGCGTATGAAACACATATGCAGTGAGTGCCCAACTGATGCATCGCGTTTTCCAACGAATGGCAAGCTTTTTTGTCCATTTTACATCCTCTTTGCATCCATTGATGCAGTGGGACATGGGCTTTAGTGACCAAAGTTTCAATACCACTGAAAAAGTGACGTATAACCATTTTTCACACTGGAGCACATAATCAAAATTCAAACGCTTGGCAACTGACTCGTATTTATGTCTTTTGTAGTATCCCAGGGTCATGTGATCACCTTTTGCCAACTTCAGAAAAGCAAAGTCAGTGGGGAAGCCTGATTGCACTTAACAACTGCAATGATTCACTTAACAACTGTGGCAACAATGGGTGTAAAATGGAGCAAAACTCACTTAACAGCTGTCTTGCTTAGCAACACAAATTTTGGGCTCAATTATGGTCATAAATCAAGGATTATTTGTATCTGAATGGCTCTTAAGTAATAGGCAATTTTTTTCTCTCACTACTGCCCTACAGGGCAAGACTAAATCAAACAGATTTAAGGTCCAAGAAATCCAACTTTAGGAGACACCTCCTGAGAATAAGAGCAGTTAACAAGCTTTCTCCCAATGAGAGGTTTTGTATATAGCCTTCTTGAAGAGGCTTGAATTCTGAGACGTTTTTGCATTGAGTCCCTGAGTCAACTGGATGGCCTTAAAAGGCCTCCTTTAACTTTGGGATTCCATAAATCTGTAAGAGCCATCCCCAGTTGGCCCCTGGGAATGTCACTCTCAGAATTCCAGGAAATGCTGAGGCATGGAATGCTGTATGGAGACTGCCAAGCGGCCTTTTACAGGGAGCTGGAATGGTACACAGGTTGCAAAGCTTTTCAACCCTACCAAGGGTGAAGCTGAAGTTCAACAGAGCCAGTGAAATGATCCCGAGATAACAGCCCAGAATATCTAAATAGGTAACACCCAATTACAGCCACAACTCTGTTGACTTACACTTTTCCTTATCACCAGGCATCAGCGTATTCATGTAAATTGCAAAAAGCATTTTGATGGATGCCAACTCAGCCAAGGCCTCTAAGTATGAAACAGGGTGCAATGCAATGTATGCTTTCCTTATCAGGAAGCTGTGACTATTGCTATGAAATTAAAACTATAAAAGGCAGGGCCTTATCAGCAACTTCTAATTCCCTGAGTGTTCATTAGGGGCTGCTCCAGACCTGGAATCAGCCTCTCGGGACCATTTTTGCAGGTTTTAGTTGGAAGGGGACGGGGGGGGGGAGGGAATAGTGTTATCACAAGTTGTCTTGACAATTAAGCAGTCTCTTTCTTAAGATGTCTGTTTAGACTAGGCTTGAAGTCGGGAAACAAGCAGGATTAAAAGGCACTTTCATTCCAGTAGTGACCAGGAATATAAGCTGTGTTCCGAATGTGGCCCCAGAGGGAGATGGACCTGTACATTTAGAAAGTCCACCTTGCAAAGTGCTTTGTAAATTTGGAAATTGTTGCAGCAGTAAAAGGGGAGGGTGAAAGCATTATTTAGAAATACGTGGAATTTGTAACTCACCATAGCAAACAGTGAGACCTGCCAGCCAGGTAGGTATACCCATATATTGTTTTTATGAAGTTTGATTTGTGAGCCATTCAGTGTTGGGTTCTTAAAGTGGGCAGCCATAAATAAATATGTGCATCCATGTATTGTATGTCCACACAGAGACATATACACACTTAGCTCTAAAAATATGAATTGTGCTTAAATACAAGAGACATAAGAGGAGCAATGATGGACCACTCTTCAGATCCATCTTACTTCTCAACAACAGCCCACCAAAGTACATTAGAAGACAGTGAAGCAATAGTCCTCTTTGACCACTGGGCCTAAAATTGCTGTTCAGGAACATATTGTCTCTCTGAGCTGGAGAATTTCAGTTTAGTATCTACTTCTAGAGTTACTGGAGTACACGTCTTAGCTCCAGCATATATTCTTTATTTATTTGTTAAATATCCTATCATATGTTCAGAAACTCAAGGCAGCATACATAGAGCCGTGGAAGTGCAGTGGTTAGAATGTAATACTGCAGGGCTAATTCACTGCTCACTCTCAAGAGTTCAATTCTGAGTGGCTCAAAGTTAACTCAGCCTTCTATCCTTCCGAGGTCAGTAAAATGAGGACCCAAATTGTTGGGGGCAATAGGCTGACTCTGTAAACTGCTTAGAGAGGGATGTAAGGGCACTGTGAAACAGTATATAAGTCTAAATGCTATTGTAAATGCTATATCACTTGCTCCTTCTATTTTCCCACTATCACAGTATCCTTACAGTGCATCGAGACAGACTCACTGGTCCAAGAGTCAATGAACTTTTATGATTAAGGGTTTGAAGATCAAGCAATGGAAGAGTCCATTGGAATCCAGCAGCTAATAAACTCAATCAATCAATGAGGTTTGTATGGATTTGGAGCAAACAGTGTATTCTGCATATATAAAACAATTGTTCAGTGGGGATACTTCCAATCCTATGAAATTGGATACTAAATGAAATTAATGAGCAGAGAAAATAAGCTACAACCTAAAGATTCACAATATAAACTTTCATATCAAGAGGTACAAGACAGTTGACGGTAGCTAACAAATAGTTAATTCTGCTGGATATTTTGGGTGAGTGCTACCATTTAGCAGGTGAGCAAATACAGGGCAAAAAAAGATAGATATCACCATCTCTTAGCAACACAAAAAGCAAGAATCGACCATTTTTATCTCATGACCTTTTGCTCTGGACAAAAGCATTCAACAACTGGAACCTAAAATCCATGACCTTCCCCTGCCCTCACCTGGTTTAGGTGTAAGTGAAAGAGTCTCCCAAGGACTTCTGGTGATGAATATGGATTGCATCCTGCCATTTTTTCCACAGACCCACCTCATTCTTTCTTACCAGAGTTCTTGGTCTGAAGAAAACAAATCAATTCAGAAAACAGGAAGGAAGGTTTGATATAATCCACAGCAACTGGTGGGGTTTACACATAATGTAATTTGTTTGGTTTCTCCTAATATATTCTGTTAAACTAGTTAATTATCAAAACCATGGTTGATAAATTTAGTGGCTGATTTTTACATTGCGCCATACTATAAACAAACCACCTTATGATTTTAAGCATGATATCTGAGTCTATCCAAATTTTTTAAAGAGAACATTTGGCTTATTTTGTCAATAAATTTGAAAACATTAAACAAATTGACACTTTCAGACTTTTTGTGAAACAACATGCCTCAGAGAAAAGCATTAAATGAGTGACCATGTCTTCCTAATTATCCAACGGTATATAAACTGAACCACAAAGCAGCAATAAAGTACAACAGGAGAATTTGCTTGGCTAAAACTTAGGACCCACAGGACAATTAATTGGGTTATTAGGTATTGCTATAGGAAAAATATTGTTCTGAGATCTCCATTAATACATGTTTTGAAATAAAATTCATTACCTTATCTCTCTAAATAATGAAATAGCAAAATTTTTATTTTCATGATAGTTCAATCCCTTTGTTTTTTAAAGTAATTTCAAACTTGGGCCAGTCATTCTCTCTCTCAGCCCAACCCACCTCACAGGGTAGTTGTGGGGAAAATAACTGCTTTATTTGTAAAAATAATGAAATGAAAATAAAACTAAATAAATACATTTCTCTGGTGTCATTGCTGGTTCTTCCTCCTTGTAAACTCTGGGTTGCAGAGACATTTTATGAACACTATATAAGTGAGCCCAAAACTCAACTCAGAAATGTTTTTTTTTTTTTAAAGAAAAATGAGAATATTCCAAAATCAACTGAAAAACCCTGCTCCCAAAACTCTAAATATATAATAGTGACTTTTGGAGTCTCTCCATTTCTCAACTTTCTCACTCTCCAATCCCAGTGATTGAAATGTCACAACAAAAATATCAGGCATTATAATCAAATATTCTCTAACATTCATCAGCTATTTTCCAATGGCTTTGTTAAAAATAAGTCTCAATAGCTTGTGCTTCAATAAATGCCAAGTAAGTAGGATTTTCTCCAAGGTCCTAGTTGGCAAACTATCTTTTAATATGCATTCCATGACAGGAACTGGCTGAATGAAACACCCAGAGCAAGGCTTTTGTAAAGCTTTCCCAAAAACTAACTACAGTAAGTCTACTAACCTAAATTTCCTTTTTATATACAAAACATTTATATCTCACTTATCTTTTAGAATTAAGTAGCAAAAATATGGCCAAGCTATAAGTGCCTGAAAATTCTTCAGCTGTAGGTCACAAAAGAAAAACCAGTGGCATTAGGGTACCCTCATGAGTAAGTCACAATGGATGTCGATGGGCTAGCATAAAAATAAACTGAACTGAATTGCTGTTGATCTCATAAGTAGCAAGGAATTATGTTGGCAACAAGATGGAATTAGTTTGTCATTGTCTTCCATCTTCCTCAGATAACTGACTTACAGAAGTTTTTGTATATGGCTTCCTTCATCTCTAGACAGGGAATTGGAGTTCAACATGTTTGAAAGCAACAGGCTGTAGAAAACTGCCTCAAAAACATACATCTTTATCTAATTTCTGTTAATTAGGGGTTGCCAATCTTTTCTTATTGCTTTAACAAAATCGTATAAAGCATAAGAGATGTTAACATCTATTTCAACCTGTCTAGGAAAGTTCTTTTTTTTTCTCTTTCAGCAGTTGTTTTTCTTCTTCCTGCATTAAACCAGGTGGCTAGAGAGTGTAATCTTCCTTCAAAGCAATATACTGGATGTTTTCCAACCGTTGTTATATTTTGGATTAAAAGCAAGAAAAATTATAGAACTGCCCAAAGATAAAGCCTCTGGCTTTTCTGGGGGAAAATAGTTTGAAGGTCATTGGAAAAAGTAGTTTTATGCAGGCTGATTTATACTTAAAATCCTATTTATTTAAAAAAAGTATACAAATGTTCTGACCTTTAGAATTATTACTATTAAATACAGGATTTCATGTACATTTTAAAAGTTTTTTATTTGACAAGATGATTGGAACAGAAAGAATAAGCAGAGCAGAAATAATAAGTGGGGGAGAGTAACACCAAATAGATGTATTAAACTGATTAATGAAGATTGAACAATCCATATTTCAAGGGAACAGCAATAGGGAATGAATGGACCCATTTTTCACATTTCTGCTATAAAATGCATGAAAGCATACTGTGCATCTAAAAATATGAATCTGACTTTTGGTATGTCAGATTGCTGGGTTGCCGGATTCTGGATCCAAAAAGCCCAATATTATATATAATTATGAGATCTGAGCTGTTGTGTATGGAAATTAGAAGACTCCAAATAACTCAAACTGATTGGCCGAACAGGCCACTCTCGGATTGGTCAATTAAGCACTATTCTGATTGGCTCACCTGACGGCAGGAATTATTAAAGGGCTGTCATTGGCCGCAAGCCATGAGCAGCCGCTATAAGAAGGGCTGCCGCGGCTTCGGCAAATGCTCCGCTACAAGTCACTATACTGTTAAAATAAAGAACTGTTTGTTGGAATACCGGTCTCAAGTACCTTATTATCCAAATGGAACACTGGTGACGAGGGTGGGATCATCCTAGAAGAGCGAGACTGAAGCACGCGGCAACAAGAACCGAGCAACCAAGATGGCCGGTAACAATGCGCCACCTGCACCGTTCAACCCAGCCGAAGAAGATTGGGAGTCATACATTGACCGCTTTCTGATGTTCTTAGAAAGCAACGAGCTACAAGAAATAACCGACCAGAGGAAGAGAGCTGTATTCCTCACGCATTGTGACCCTGCTGCTTTCAAAATGGCCAAGGCATTAGCCAAGCTGCGGGACGTAAAACAGATGGCATGGCCAGAATTAAACCGAATGCTATGAGCTCATTACGCACCTGTGGTCTCCAATCTGATCAAAAGGCACGAATTTTATAAGCGAGACCAATGACAGGATGAGAGCATCAGAGATTTTGTAGCAGCACTAAGAAATATCAAGGACCCTGCGAATTTCAGAACATAGATGAAGCCATGAGAGACTGCGTGGTCCTGGGATTGAAGGATGCTACGCTCCAAAGCAAGCTGCTAAACAGTCTGAATATCACAGTGGCTGAGGCCATCACAGAAGCCACCGCCGCTGAAGTAGCCAAGAAATCCGCAGCCACCATGCACCAGATGAACTCAACAAATCCAGAACCACTGAACCAACCCCGAGAAAAGGTGGAAGGAAACAAAAAACAGCCCACAGTGACTGCCCACCATGAAGACCTCAACTCCCTGAGCGACACCGATGATGACAATGAAAACATACATAGGCTTCAGTCGGAAAGAAAATGGTGGGAAAAAAGAGGAAGGAGGCAAGAATTCCACTGTACTGGGTGTGGAGGGGATCACCCATGCTCCGAATGCAGATTCCTGGATGCCATTTGCAGATTTCGTGAGAAATGGGGGCACATTGCAAGGGTCTGCCAAAACAAAAAGAGCTATAGTTCAAAAAAACACAGCAGCACCCCCCTCCCCGAAACAGAGAGAGACAAGCCGGAAGCCGATGGAGCCGAGAGAACAGAAAACGGCGAATGAACGACAGAGAAGAAAAACATCAAACAGAAATGCCAGGGCAGGAAATGCAAAAAAGGTCTGAATAAATGTGAAAATTGAAGGAAAGCCCTGTGAGATGGAAGTAGACTCTAGATCAAACCTGTCAATGGTATCATGGAACACTATCAGAAACCTGATACTAGACATCAAAAAAAGAGAACTGGAACAGCAAAAGCTACGACTCAAAGATTACCAGGGAAACCGAATCCCGGTAGTGGGTCTTGGACATTTCCTAATAGAATTCAAAAACCACGCTGAAGTACTTCCTCTGACAATCGTTGACCGTGATTGCCTTAACCTGCTGGGAATCGAATGGTTCGCGCCCCTGGGGATCGGAGTGACTGGGATAAACAGCGTTGCTGAGACCAATTGGGAAGAGGACCTGCTGGAAGAGTTCCGGGATGTATTCGATGGGACCCTAGGCAAGTACAAGGGGACCCCAATAACATTCAGCCTAGACCCTAAGATAGCTCCCATCAGGCTCAAAGCCAGATATGTTCCCTTTGCCTTAAAACTGAAAATAGATGAGTATCTTAACAAACTCATTGTACAAGGGGTGTTAGAGCCAATCGACCATGCCAGGTGGGAAACTCCCATCGTGACTCCTGTCAAACCAGATGGGTCAGTGAGCATCTGTGGTGACTATAAGGCCACCCTAAATCATGCACTCCAGCAAAGTGCATACCCTGTTCCGGTAGTTCAATACCTGTTGCATTCATTAGGGGGAGGAAATTTTTTTGCGAAGCTTGATCTCATGCAAGCATATCAACAGCTACCAGTTGACCCTGAAACCACAGAGGCACAGACTATAGTCATGCACAGAGGGGCATTCAAATGTAACAGACTTCAATTTGGTGTTAGTGTTGCCCCAGGCGTTTTCCTCATGGAGCGCCTTCTAAATGGAATAAAAGGAGTTGTTCCCTATTTTGATGACATATTAGTATCAGCAAAAATAAACACCAATTAGAAAATAGACTGAGAGAAGTCTTGCAAAGATTCAGGGAAGCAGGGCTCAAGGTCAAAAGAGAAAAATGTAAACTAGCCACCACTAAAGTCGAATTCGTAGGCTACCTTATAGATGAGCAAGGCATACACCCCACTGAAAATAAAATAAAAGCGATTAAAGACGCACCCAGGCCTAAGAACAAAACAGACTTACAAGCGTTCTTAGGTCTGATTAACTTCTACAACTTCTTCCTGCCCCAAAAGGCAACCGTAGCAGAGCCATTACATCGACTATTAGATAAAAAAAATGTCTGGAATTGGGGCCACCGAGAACAAGCAGCATTCCAAAACATTAAGGACTTATTAAAATCCAAAACCGTTTTAATACAATACAGCAACACCCTGCCACTGATGGTCATCTGTGATGCATCGCCTTTTGGAATTGGCACCATACTGAGCCACAAGCTACCAGACGGCAGAGAAGCACCAATCACCTTCTATTCCAAAACACTGTCAAAATCTGAAAGGAACTACAGCCAACTTGACCGAGAAGCCCTCGGAATCATAGCAGGCGTCAAGAGATTCCACGAATACCTATATGGTAGGACATTTTCTATTATCACAGACCACAAACCCCTGCTAGGGATCCTGGCAGGGAACAAACCAACCCTGAACATCCTATCGCCAAGAATGACGAGATGGTCAGAATTCCTCGCTGCACACAATTACACACTCATCCATCGCCTGGGAAATACCATCACCCATGTGGATGCCTTGAGCCGTTCTCTGCTGCCCGACAAGGAAGGCGACCCAACTCCTACCGTCTCTACTCTTCAGATCGAGACATGGCCGGTTAGTCTGCAACTAACCGCAGCAGACGTCGCTAAAGTTCCTGCGAAAGACCTGCTGACAGCTCGAATCCTGCATTGGGTAGGTAAGGGCTGGCCAGATGAGAATAGAGGTGAGACTTTTAAACCTTTTCACACCCAGCAGACTGAATTGTCCATTGAAAAGGGCTGTATACTGTGGGGAGACAGGGTGGTAATTCCAAAAAAGTTGCAGGAGGAAGTGTTGTGCATGTTGCATGAGGGACACCCGGGCATAGTAAAAATGAAAGCCCTGGCCAGGAGTTACATCTGGTGGCCAGGGCTGGACAAAGACATTGAACAATGGGTGGCAACATGCCATGACTGCCAGAAATCAAGGCCTACTCCCCCTCTTGCACCAGTCCTGGAATGGGAAACTCCCAGAGGCCCATGGTCAAGATTCCATATTGAGTTTGTTGGGCCAAGGAAAGGGAATACATATTTTATAATTGTTGACGCTTATTCAAACTGGTTAGAGGTTATTCTTATGGCGTCCACTACTACTGAAGCAGTCATAAAACAATTGAACAGACTTTTTGCTACACATGGATTGCCAGATGTAGTAGTCTCTGACAATGGCCCCCAGTTTACTGCTTTAGGCTTCGAGCAATATCTGGCTGCGCAGAGCATCCAACATGCCCTAACAGCGCTGGCTCATCCAGCTTCAAATGGACGAGCTGAACGCATGGTTCATTATACTAAAGAGGCCCTAGACAAACTGGACACGGGGGACGTCCAAGATAGACTTAACAAACTGTTAACAATTCAGCATATCATCCCTAGCACAACCACTAACAAAAGCCCAACTGAACTCCTTATAGGTAGAAAATTGTGTTCCTACCTAGATAGACTACACTCCACTTATACCTGTGAAAAAACTCCTGACTCCTCAAGTAAATATTGCTACTTTGCTATTGGCGGCTTAGTCGATGCAAAAAATCTTAACGGGGACGCATTATGGCTTCCAGCCACAATTACTCAAATCATAGGGCCCCGGTCATACCGACTCACACTAGATGATGGCAGAATATGGAAGCGGCACATCGACCAGCTTCGCTCTAGGACATTGGAACGCAATATTACACCACCGCCGCAAACGCCAATAAACAATCCAAAAACAACCAAGGGGGGGGGGGGAAATACAAAATAATAAAAAAGGGAGAGATGAACCATCAATAACATGACAAAAGACACAACACAAACCCAAATTAGAAACTCAGATAATACAAAAAGAGCGCTTACCCATAGACAACCTCCGGAGAAGAGAACCGGTAGCAGGCGAGGCCTGCCTGGAAGGAGACAGCCAGGTCAGCTCAACCAACCCAGACAAACCAGGAGGGAATGGCAGAGCCACCTCAACCAGCCCACGAGACCCGGGGGGAGAGGCAAGGCTGACTCATCCTTCCAGGAGGTTCCATGGAGAAGACGCGGAGAAAAGGCGATCCTGTCCGAACCGATGGAAGACCACGCTGAGACTGAGCTGCACAGGTCAAGTAGGACCCGCAAAAGCCCCACCTACCTATGTGACTATGTGACACACGTTGGACAAAACCAAGGGGGGAGGGGTGTTGTGTATGGAAATTAGAAGACTCCAAATGAGTAAAACTGACTGGCCAAACAGGCCGCTCTCGGATTGGTCAATTAAGCACCATTCTGATCGGCTCGCTTGACGGCGGGAATTATTAAAGAGCTGTCATTGGCTGGAAGCCGCGAGCAGCCGCTATAAGAAGGGCTGCCGTGGCTTTGGCAAATGTTCCACTACAAGTCACTATACTGTTAAAATAAAGAGCTGTTTGTTGGAATACCGGTCTCGTGTACCTTATTATCTAAACAAAACATGAGCTGCCACAGCTCTACAGAAATTGCAAATTGTTTATGGCCTTCTAGTGGTCATCCATACTACTGCAGTTCAAATCAGAAAGACCCAATATAATCTGTTTAGTCTTTCAAAACTTGATATTAGCAAGATCAGTATGCATCTGATGAAGTGAACTGCAGACCCATGAAAGCATGTGTCTTTTAATATAATGTATCAAAAGTTGCTAATATACTCTTAATAATGTGGGTATAAGTCAGAAAACTTCATAAATCTCTTCTCTTTTTCCTTCTCCTTCTTGGAAAATAGGAAGAGGAAGGAGTGTTAGAAATGTTTATGGCCTTGAATTATTTGTAAAAACAATGAAGATGGGATTTAAATGATAAATAAATATAAATATAAAGAACATCAGGCAGATATATCATTGCCATAAGAGGAATAATGATCTGGAATGAAATACTTGTTTTTATTATTTTAAATCATGAGAAGAATTATTCTGGAATTTACATTTAAGTTTGGCTTAATTTTTTCTTTGCTATCCCTCTTCTGAGGAAAATAACTATCTATTTTTTTTTTACAGATTGTTCTGTCTAGCCTTCAAAATGAGGGCTAAACAAGAGTTAAATAAAAGGAGGGGACAAGAAAAGAAGAAGTAAGTATCAGATTTTGAAATATACTTATGTGCCATTTGAGGAATAAAGTAGTCCGTAGGTGCTCAGCTAAAGTAGTAGTACGAAGAGGAATCTCTGAACTTGTATGTACTTGGAAATAATCTTTGCTTACACAGAGATTGTGCAGCATCAACATTTAAAGATAAAAGATAGTCCAAATCTGTGGGAAAAAGACAAGAATATGCATTAACCACCAAAGAACTGGAAAGTAATTTTAAAATCTCAGCATACAGTTTAATAATAAGGCAAGTCACAGCAACTAAAAATTAGCAAATCATCAATACTCATAAAGAAAATTCATGCAAATATTCATCTGGATTTTCCACTACTACCCAGCATACTTGTTAAATCAAAGTATGACTAAAAATAAGACTAAAAATAGATTTAACTGTCTCAGAATATTTGCAGAAAAGATGCTTTGCCATAATAAAACTCTTGAAATATAACAAGATCAGACAGAGGATTAATTTGCAAACCCTAGACTAATTGGACCTTTGGCTAATTTGTAAGTACCATTTTCCAGAACCTTTGAAAGGAAGATTGGATTAGGTGCGCCTTTGCCTAAGTGGTATCCTTTAGATAGTGAAAATTGTAGCATCAAAACCTCTGGAAAGCAATATGTGAGAATAATTGACTTAGAAAAATGTTTGGAAACACTTCTATTTTTTATGACAGTTATGATAGTCAGGATCATTTTATCTTAATAACATTACTACAAGAGTACTGTGGTATCCTGATCTGTATATAGGTTTCTCATTAAGACAATGATATATTCTGGGATTCTCATTTTTCTGAGTATTTTCCACGATTGATACAACCATGATCAACAGAAATGAAAACCTTTCTACAATCAATGAAGCAAATAGTGCCTTCTTTTTGGTATTCTTTTGGTTTCTCAATTATCCTGTGTATATCAACAATAAGATCTTGTTTTTCTTGATCTGCTAAAGCCAGCTTGAACACCTGGGATCTATTTTTCCATGTAGGGCTCTAATTGATGTTTGAAAATCCTAGGCATTAGAACATAGAATTCCAGAATTGGAAGAGACCTAGTAATGTCAATATCCTTCATTAAGGATCAAATTACATTTTATTAATTCAAATCAAATTAAGGATCAATATTGATCCATATATTAGCATAACATGTTGTATGTGTGGTCAGAACTCTGATATTACATATAATATTCCCTTTTATTTGAATAAAACAATACAATTCAGTACTGCGTATATAAATTAAGGTTATATTATAGGGATGGTACAGAAATGGGAGCTGTATTTATTTTGAGTTTGTACTTTTCTCGAATATGTTATGTGGTCTTTATATGGTCTTGTATTTTGTATTCTGATATGGCCCTGTCACTAGTCAATAATTGATGATGATGATGGAGGAGGAGGAGAAAGAGGAGATTATATTATTTATTCATTTAAAATGTGCACAATAGGTTATAGTTGTTTCATTATTATCCTAATAGTTTTGAAGTTTTGAAAGGGTGATTTTCCTAAAGTTACTTATTGCTTATGGAAGATTTGACAGGTGGAGGGGATATCCTGATTTGCAACTCATTCCCTGCTACACCAAATCCCTGTCTGGTACGATTCCCGCTATTACTCTGATGTGGTACAATTCTTCTTCTCATTTCTGAATTCTATCAATTTTTTCTCCACACATGCTGGGACCCATCAACTATTGGGATCTGTTTTTGCTTCAGAATTTGGTAAAAGTTTAAAGCAGTGTTTTTCGAACAGGTGGCTTTCAGATGTGTGGGCTTCATGGTGGCTGGGGAATTCTGGGAGTTGAACTCTACACTGCTTAAAGTTGTCAAGTTTGTAAAATATTGACTGCTGATGAATATTGGGGCTCTAAATGGGTTTTGATGGCACTCTAGATCTATGTTATCCAAAACCAGACTTGCCAGGATCCCAATTACATTGTGTCAAAAAAAAGGCAAAAGTAGTGCAAAAACACTACGGTAGATTTCAGAAAGCTTTCCTTGTTTTTCCAGTGAATTTCCTGTAATTTGTAATTTCCTTTACTCTTAAGATTAACATCCAGATGAAAAGTGACTTGAGCTGAAGATGAAAATATCATCTTTTTCAGTGGCCTCCTTTTAATGGAAAACACCCTCTGTCCAGAAAATAAACCAAAAACAAAACAAAACAGAATTCAAACAACTTCCAGTATCCTGTTTTTATCTTTGGAGGCTATTTCCAATATCTCCCTCCTTGAACTGGATGGAAAAGCCTGAGTAGAATTCGAACTGCTTTGTATTTGGTTTGAACTTCAAGGTTTTGGTAAGAAACCCCCCCCCCCTTGCTAAAGCCCTCAGCAGCCTGGCAAAGCATGGTGATTAATGAGAGGAGAGATGCAACATGGCTTCCATCCACAGGGCTTGTCCTTGGCAACACAGACGTTGCTTCTTGGCAGCAAAGCCACAGACACCTGTGTTTTTCCACCCACAAACCTGTGTGTGCCCTTCTTTTCTCTTCTTAAAGAATGGGAGGGGGAGAGTCAGCCCCTTGCTTTTCTCATCCCAGGCAGCCTTGGAGAGTTAGCCAGTTAATATCCTGCCATCTCTGATTGTGCTTTGAGAGGTGTGACGTTTGATAAGCTCCATTTAACTTGCTTGTTCGACATTGTTTAAATAATTCAAATACAGATTGGCCCTTTAGAAGGATTTCTGCTCTATTGACCTTTGCTGGTCGCATGTTACAAGGAAATTAGGGAGGGGCCCTATCAAGAGGCCTGTTTCAAGCAGGCAGCTGAAAAAGAATCAGTTCCAGCTTTTAACTCAGCCCTAGGCACCCATTATTTATGGCCCATTAAAAATGCTGAAACTGTTAATCTTTCTCCACAAGATTAGGGCCTTTACCATTTGATTTGGGCTGCAAATATTTATAGAACCACTAGAGGATGGCAGAAAGGCAACCGGCTCTATACTGCCATCTAGTGCTCTATTGGATTACTGCAGATATGGAACTGGATTTCCTACATTAGCTCTATATGGGAAATAAAGCACTAAATGAAACAATTTAAAGTAAACAAAATGCTGTTTTGCTTTCATAGATCTGATATAGCGCTTCATGAGAAACATCTTCAGCATTAGTTTATTACATTTAATTATACAAAAATGGCTTCAGCTAAAAGAATACTCCGGGGATGTATCTACTTCCAGGCAAAACACTCCAAAAGGCGGTAACATAACTCTTCCAAAAGGGATGCTACCCCTCCCTGATACGCCACTCACCCCAATGATTATCTAATAATGAGAGCACAGATCTACTGGGAAGATCACATCATCCGTATGCTGGATAAGCACATACTAAATCAGCCCCTTTTGCAGAAATTTTCTACTGGAAAATGCTTACATGGAGGGCAGAAGAAATGTCTCCAAGATCCTGAAGTTACTTGACATAGATGTGACCACATGGGAAACACTGGCATAAAATTGCTATGCCTGGTATACAGCCTCATCCTCAAGTGCTCTCAAGTTTATAAAGTAACGTGCACTATGGAAGCTCAACATGTTTGCTCTACATATGTCAGGATAGTCCATGCCCAAATTGGCCTGACCAGTCATCTTTGGACTCGTCATATTAAGTTTGAATTGAATAGTGTTGAAGTCTTCTTCAAAACACCTCTAAAAGGTCATCTGTCCATGAACATCCACTCACAGGAAAGAAAGAGATTGGCTGTTACATTCCAGGAACAGAAAGCTGGGCGAGTAAAGCAGCGAAGGTGATTGTCTAGTGGAAGAATATGGTAGCTTGAATGCTCTGCAAAATCTTCAGTTATGTACAGGATTTTCTTAGAGTTGATTTGAGTCATTCCAGCATATGCAACAGACAGAAGCAGTTTTAACTGTAAGTGTAGATATGCTCTATTCCAAATCCCACAGACATACTTCGGGCTAGACAAGGGTTAGACAACTTTTAAATAAATGAATATTACCTAAGTTGTTCTATCAGTCAATAACAATTGTGAACACTGCCACACAAATGATTAATGCAATAATACCTTGTCACGCTTTAAGGTGATTCCAACATCAGAATAGTAACATTTTTATCAAACATTTGAGTTGTCAACAATTTTAAAATACAATCCGTTTGAAAGGTGCTGTAACAGTCATTTATATAACGTATCTTTGATGATGCTGGGATTTATCTGTCAAAAAAATCAAGATGGTGTCTGCAACCTTGTGATTGAAGAATCACCCCTTTTTGCATAATGAAAACAACATATAGACAAAGTGACAGGGCTTTGATTGAGGAGTTGTGGTTATCCCCTTCATTTTTGAATAACTCATGGATGCTCCTGCATACAATTATTGTTTTTAAGGTGTCAGAGGTTCATGATTATTTGCATTTTCTCAGATACAGTTTTTGAAGACTTCCATGTTTGAAAATATGATCTGTATTTTTGGTGTGTTCACAGAAAAATATGAAATACAAGACTAAAAAAAAATAATGGGATGGGAAAAAATAGTTGTGTCCTCCAAGTCTATCACCTGCTTTGATTTTGGTAATTTAAGCTAAACTGTATTTTACCTTTGCCTTGAGACCCCTGAGACGAAGGACAACTTTCTGTGGCATTAGAGTAACACCTGTCTGACAATTGTGCAACGTAAGTTTTCTTATATCCATTCAGATAATAGATAATCAGAGTTGGAAGGGACCTTGTAGGTCATCTAGTCCAACGCCCCCCCCTCCAAGTGAGAGACCCTACACCTGACAAATGGCAGTCCAATCTCTTCTTGAAAATCTCAAGTGATGACGCTCCCACAACTTTGGAGGGCAAGCTGTTCTTCCCAAAGTTTCTAGATTCAGTTCATGAAAGCCCCAGCTCAGCTAAGAAAAAGTATGTTTGAATTCCTGGAAAACTATTGCTGGTCAGTGTTGCCAGTCCTTGTCTGGCCCAATTAAGAAAAAAAACCAGGGTCCTTTGTTGCAGTGGCATCCTCCCAAAGATGCAGCCTTTCTACTTCATTCTATATATATTTAGTGAACACTAAACCCTGTTTACCTCACTTGCCCCACAAAAGGGTTAAGAGGTGGTAGCAATGTTTGATTAATTGACAGCACTGTGAGGCTGACCATTTGCATTCCTGGGTCTTTTGGTTTTCCCTCCACGATAAGAGAAGGCCAAAGTCCTCTTGCACTGGGCCAAGAGGACAAACAGAGCCTCCCAATGGACTAGTTATTAATATAAAGCCTTCAGGTTTTCCAAACTGTTGCTCAGCAACTTGTGTTCTTTCACACACTAATCAATAATACTTTTTTTTTTATTAGATGACTGAAAGGCCTCTAGCTCCACCTGGAAATTGTTGAAACATAAGCCTTTCAACAGCTATTATTTAATGTTCTCACTAAGGACTTACTAGTTAATATGCATTAAAGCTGTAATGCTGCAAATGATGAACAATTCTAAAAAAGATTTTCTTAAAAGTTGCAGTTGAAGGCCATTGTTAGATGAATTATCATTCCAACAGATTTCTTTATTTTCTATTATCAATAAAAAACAACAACTGGTATTGTTTTCTATGTATTATTACTTATAGGGCATAAGCTTATAGGATATAAGTTTATAGGAACTAGGTTTGCAGAATTATGTTTTTGGGAAAAAAATTCTAAAATTTAGAAGTGCAAATGCAAAAGCAGACTGAGAAGTGAAAATGTTCATTGTCCATGTGATCATTTGACTGATGGAGATCCCCCCAGAAAAAAGCATAAAACTAGGACTGGAGATGGTATGCTACAACCTTCAAAAGGTTATAGCTGGCTGGCATCTGAACAGAAATTATGTATACTGTCAACAGTTTATTGCTGGTCCCAAATGTGTTCTTACATTTTAAGGAAATGTGTTGTTGATTCATAATCTTGTTCCTATGGAGGAGATTCTGATCAACTTCTGCAGAACTTAAGGTTTGAAAATTCGGCTTTAACCCTAGGTTTATAGTCCAAGGTAACTTGGTTTCCCTCAGCAGAAGATTTAAATGTCTCCCTTTACCTCACTCCTATAGGTCATCATCTACTGGGAAACGTGGAGGAACCTTTCCTGGTGGTTAAGGCCCTCTGATTTTAAATCACACTCTTCTTTTAATGGCAGCAGAGTTTCATTTTGCTTCATGAGACTGGAATAAAAGACAGTTTTGTGTGGATGTGGAATTCATAATGTTCTTTTGCCTCTGCCTGAATGAGATACCTTGAAAGAAAATCCTGCACTTTTAGTCTATTAATTTATGTGAAAGTAATTTTTTGCCAAAAAAGGGGAAAATTTTGTTTAAATGGGTTGCCCAAAATCAATAAAGTTCAAGCACATGGATTCCTTCAAAGAGAAACTTAAATGCGGTTTTGACCTCTGGGCTGGAAATAGTTGTCCAAAAGATCCAACCTCCTGGGGCTGGTGATAAATAATCCTCTTGTTCTTTCTCTTCCCAAGTAAAATGGAACTGTCCTGGTGGAAGAGCTACTTCCAAGCCCAGAGTATTACATCATCACTGTAGCTGATAACAGGGAAGCACAATGGAGTGTTAGACTAATAGAAAAACATTGCCTGGATAAGAGAGGCTCCTGACAGCCTGGGATGAGGTAAAAAACCATTGTCTCTCTTGCTGTCAGCTGAGTCACTGAGCAGATAGGGAATTCCATGAGCAACAGGCAATGGAAGGGTCAAAACCTGTGTGGGAAGGGAACCTCTACTGGCTACATTTGAGATGAAGACACGGATGGATGGATTGATTGATTTGTAGGAAGAAAACCCAACTGAAAGACATTTACTGACCAGTGTTCTGTATCAATAAGTCCCAGATTGTGTGTTCATTGGGCCATTGGATGATGTAGCATCCTGGCAAATTCAGCTGGATGAGCAGAATTTTTTGTCCTTAGACTAGACAGTCTGCCAGCTTTCCCTATCAGAACCTGACCTGGGCTTTCCTCTCTGTAGTCAGACGTCATACCTGATTGATGACTACTAAGGTTGAATCTATGCCTAAAGAAGAAAAACAAAAACTAGAACTGATAACTGCACTTCAGACTGCAGAAAGAAGTCCAAATGTCTTTCTTCTTCAACAGTCCTATATCTAAACCTATATTGAGAGCATTGTTTATCTCAGGGATATGCAACTTCTGGACAAAGGCAACAATTATTTTTTTTTATTGTGATGTCATAGGACAAAGTCCAAAAACCTGGTAAATGGTGCAGGAAAAAAAATCAAATTTGGTTTCATTTTATTGGTATATGAAGTTAATTAAATTAATTTTTAGATATCACGATATCTTTTCAGCAATTTTCCTCTTCTTTCATCTTAAAAATTACTAATACAATTTTGGAAGCCACATTCAGCACTGAGCTTGCAGGTTTCCATTTGGGGGTGGGTACAAGGCATTCCTTTGTTTCAAAGCTATTTAATCTAGTCTCTTATTTAAGAAATATTGATCAATAACTCATGTCTAAATAGCATATTTTGACTTTTTTTCTGATTGCACTTCCAAAGAAAGCATCAGAGTGCAGCCACTCATAGTTTCATTTTCTCCTACTGCCTATTGAGTCTGCCTAGGTCCAGAGGCATTTTGGAAAATAAAGATGTTAGAAGTGGCTTGTGCTTTGCTTTGCAAGCTCCCAGCTTCTCTCGACTCATCTGGTCTGGTCTAGTTAAGTCCAGTCCAGTCTAGTCTGTTTAGGTAAGTGTAGACACAGTTCAGACACAAAAATTCCAGCTACTGTGCCCATTGATGGTGTCATATACACTAAATAGGGTTTTTGGTGTTGTCTGAACTTGATTGTATGGTTGCAGATGTTTCATTAACCAAATGGATAACTTTATCAGTGCAAATCAATATAGAAGTAAAATGCAGTAAGCTCCACACTCACTTGCATTGACGATGTTACCTGTGCTGTCCCGGCCAGTCTATGGGAATTGGATAGTTACTTAGGAATTATGAGCTGTCCCCTTAAGGGAATGCATCATGGTAAATGTAGTTAAAGGTATCCTGGGAAATGTAGTTCATGTCATGTGGCCACATCTGTAATCCTGATTGGTCACTAAATTGACCTTCGAAGTGTGGGGAAAGTTTTCCTCATTCTTTGTCTGAACTCTCTAACTTATGGCAGCTTCTTTCTTTTGCTACCAGATGGGTAGGAGATAACCATCTTCACTACAAGGCAGATATACAAAGGATTGATCATTAAAGAAGAACAAACATGAGTTATGAGGATACCTGATGAACCAATAAATGTAATTTGTTATGGACGTCTTGTTGAGTTATCAATCTGCATCTGTACAGCTTCAAATCCACCTCTGTGCAGAAGGCAGAAAATTACCACCTTGAATAAATAAAACATCTGCAAATAAATAAATGTTAGACAGCACAAGGAATTTTACAATTCAATCCAGAGTTACTTACTTTTACTACATTACTGGATTCACTTCTACTAGATTATTAGATTTATTCTATTTTTCAATATTGTTATATTATTCTTTATTATATCATTGAATGGTCTGGGAAATTTTGTTAATGCTGTGAGGTGTTGCACTATTCACACCTACAGTACACCAAGATTCCAGTGTCACAGAGTCCTGCTACTCATAGATTGTGCCTTGACACTCAAATTCATTGGAATAACTGCATAGGATTTCTAGTTTCACAGAGTGTGCACAACTGTCCTTATGGATAAAAGGTATAGGACAATAGCCAGTGGTGGGATTCAGCCAGTTCGTACCAGTTTGGGAGAACCAATTGTTAACTTTCTAAGCAGTAAATTGGTTGTTGGAAGAAATCAATAGGGCAGAGAACTGGTTGTTAAATTATTTGAATCCCACCACTGACAATAGCCAAGGATGAGTATCAAAAATTGACAGCTTCTCAGCAAAGCAGACATTGGGACCAGACTGGAAATGCATGTTAGAAATCTTCCTATTTTAATCTTTGCCAAACAAGTAGGAAAAATGAAATTGTCGCATAAATCAAACCATATGTTAAGTCATATCATTAGGCATCCCAGGTTATATGAACATAGCAGTTGGTGTTTTATTAATTAAAATTTAGCGTTTGTCTTGTTTTGGGAAGCAAGTTCCTGTTCCTGGCTGGTGTCTCATTCCAGGTTCACAACAGAATGCTCCCCATACCCTTGGGAAACAATAGCAATCTCATTCTTTCAGGAACCTTTCTGTGCTACAAGCGATGTTATAGACTTGGAGTTTCCAAGCCTTATTTATTAAATAAGTTGAACTTGAGGAAAATATTTGGATGAAGGAATGGAAGGTGATGAGAACGAGGTAAAGGTGCCCTCAAATCAATTTTAATATGAGTTTTACACGAACTTTTTACATGTTGGTGCATTTTTCTTGACAACACAAAATATTTAGCTATTGCCTTGCTCTTTTTTTGTGAGGTCTCCAGGCACATACAGTGTGAACCAACGCTGACACTGTATGGCTTCATTGTTCAGCCAGGTGCTCAGATATTAAACCCCTAACTTGGCTTTTACTTCATCCTCTCTTCTTCTGAGGGTTTCATTTCTGTTTTCTTCAGAACTTTATTTCATTCACACAAGTCACATAGAGAAAAATGGGGGGGGGGGGGGGCTAGGAGGTAGAGGCTTTACCTAGGAGATGAAATAAGCAGCTGTGCAGTTCTTGGAAAAGAACCTACACAGATACAAAATAAATGGAATGCCCAAATGAAGCTGTTTGATTCCCACCCCAACCCACCCCTATTAATTTATCCCCAAGCAACTATCTGTCAATGGGATGGATTTGTTTTTGTCTTTGTTCATCATTTCTATTATTATCTGTTTTTTCTTGGGCTCTTTCCGAGCTGGACCAGGAAGGAGTCTTCTTTCTCCCTCTTCTTCAACAGATCCTCACCTTCTTCCTCCATCAATGAGACAAAAGCCAAACAGCATTTAACAAATTGGACATTTCCCTTTCCCTTTTGCTCTCATTTCCCTTTGTCTGGGTGTGTGTTTTTGTCTCTGAAGCCCAGCTTTTCTTACACAGATCCTCCTTTTGAGACAGTCAGCGGCAAAGCTATCTCAAGACATGTGAGTGTTTGACCTAAAGAATGACCACATTTCAACTGGAAACAACAAAACCCTTTAGGATAGTTCACCCCATTTGTTGTGCTCCTATAAGAGAACTATAATTAGAAGGGAGACAAGAAGCTGGAGACTAGTGGGGCCAGATCCAGTCCATTCCACCTTCCCAATAAGCTGATGTGTTAAATGCTTAAAAAGCAGTTTTCACCAGTTTGGTGCTCAGCAATTATGATAAGCTGCAGTTCCATCAACCAAACCTAGCTAGAACGGTCAGCTAGAAGAATCCAAGTTGGGAAAGCTTCTGTAATGCCTGGTGTGGGCACCAGAAGCTTAAGTTTCAGGGGGAGTGGATAGGAGATGGAATTGACTCTTTGTTTCTCAAGCATTTCTCCCTCAAATTTCTTCACTCCAATTACTTTTATCTTTATGAGAATTTATTTCTGGTCATGATACACTTCTAGGAATAAAAATACCCAGGAAGGAAAGAAAGAAATTGGTGAAGCAGAAAGCTCTTGCCACATCTCTTTTGATTATGGATTGTAGATTGTTCCCATCCCTGTTTAATGAGGCCTGTCATTCTTATGTCTCATTGACATTCAGTCAATCTGTTGGAATTGATCTACAGGCTTTTCAGTCAAACTGGGAGTTAATTGCTTGAACTAAAAAAATAGATTTTGCCAAAAAATATGTATTGGAAAAGCAGGAATCACACGCCTAATTGATTCAGCTGGAATTCCTAATACTGTAGTCCTTTGACCCCCAATTTCTGATCTGTTCTCCATGCTTCAAGAAAGAGACAGTGTTGGACCAGTAACCTTAACACTAGCATAGATGCACATTTGGATGTAAAGTGGCATAATGATCCCCTAAAATCAGCTGAAGATGTTACTTAGCCTGATAATCAAATATTTCAAAACCAATCCAAAAGCTCAGAGAATGAACCTTCATTCTGGTCTTACACCCGAGCTGCAGATATTTGCCACTATTGCAAAAAACCCTTTCTTTCAAGAGGAAGCCATCCAATGACATCCAGTTGTATATACATTAATGATCCAGCAGATCCCCATGAAGAGGAGGAATCTTTTCCTTTCTCTTATCACTGCTTAGAAAATAACATGTCCCTGAATTTCAGTCCACAGCTCAACAATCTGAGATTCAACATAATGCAAATCATTTCTGACCATGCTGAGACTTTTTCCAGGACCACAGTAATTTTCATTCTAATTGAAAGGAACAGTTAGGTTAATAACAAGAAAGTTCTTAGATATTTTCTTTCATACTTCCGAATCATTTGGGAAAGAGAAAAGCCATCCAATTAACCATTGAATCTTTTTGACACTTGCTTGAGCCTGATGGCTTATCAGGAGGAATATTTTAATCCCACATTGGCCTGAACCCACCTCATCTCAGAGCAATTACTCTTCTCCAAAGATACTCACCTCATCAGCTTGGGGAAAGTTTTTGCAAGGGCAGGAATTTAGACTAAACTTGTCTTTTTAAACATTGGTCTTTCAAGACCATAACACTTCCAACCAGCTGTTTAAAGGGCTTCTGCAACTGTGCGATTCAATGGTGGGTAGTAAATTTTTTTACTACTGGTTCTGTGGGCATGGCTTGGTGGGCGTGGCTTGGTGGGCATGGCAGGGGAAAGATACTGCAAAATCTCCATTCACTCCCCATTCCTGGGGGAAGGTTATTGTAAAATCCCCATTCCCTCTCCACCCCACTAACCTGCTTTCCAGCTCTGTTCTCCTGTGCAGGGCAACAAAAGAAGACCCAGCCTATCAGTTGGTACTCTGGAGGCAGAGAACAGATGGGGGCAGGGCCAGTCAGAGGTGGTATTTACCAGTTCCCCAAACAGCTCAAAATTTCCACTACCGGTTCTCCAGAACTGGTCAGAATACCACCTCTGGGCTTCTGCTTTCCTTAAGCAGAAATCCCTTGTGACACAGCCATCAAATCTTAGGGAACAAGAAAGGGGTCACTTAAGATTTGGATTCTTTAGTGGGACACATGTTTATTCAAGTATTACACTAGGACTGAAAAAACTGCAAAATAACCTTGTAATTAGAGAACTAGATTGAAACTTTTGATTATTATTTGTTATTTGTTTACTAATTTACAGCTTGTTCTCCTTCAAGAACATAAAACATCAAGAAATCCCCATTTCCCCCTAGAGACACAATTCTATGAAGTTGATTGGATCAACTTACTGTCCCAAAGTCATCAACTTGAAGGGAGGGGAATAACAATAGCAATAGCATTTAGACTTATATATCACTTCACAGTGCTTTTAAAGCCCTCTCTTAGCAGTTTACAGAGTCAGCATATTGCCCCAACAATCTGGGTCCTCTTTTTACCCACCTCAGGAGGATGGAAGGCTGTTAATTTTGAGCCTGGTGAGATTTGATCTGCAAGATTGCAGGCAGCCGGCAGGCAGCAGAAGTAGCCTGCAGTATAAACCCCAATCTCTTATTCTTAATCCCAACAGTTTGACATATATAAGATAATAAACCAAAGTTTTGATGAACAGCTTTCTGTGATACAGATTTGGTTAAATGTTTAACTGTACATCCTGCCATTTGTTCCTTGATAAACAAAATGAGAGAATATCAGGCATTTAAAATCCCCTTTGCTTTTGCACAAGATATCACTTCTTTCAATCTTATAAACTTCAAATGTCTGAGTAAACTATTTAAAATTCTCTGAATCCATAATATCCACTATTGGAGATGATGCTTGAGATATGGTCTATTGTAGAAGATGTTGTATTAGAAATGGTATTTCCTGAGATTTAGGAATTATGTTTTGATTGAAATGCAATATTGTTTTGCAGTCATATCACACTGTTCCTTAACCACTTAGTAATCATAGTATATGTATTGATGATGATATCTGGAGAAAGCTTTTTATATTTTGCTCAGAACTGCATAAATCTTCCCAATTCCAATACTGGTAGACCTCAAAAACCATTCATTTAGTGACTGTTTGAAATTACAATGTCACTGAAGAAAAGTTACTTTGTGACTGGTTTTCATACTTACGACTGTTGCAGGATCCTCATGCTCACATGATCAAAATTTGAGTTTTTGGAAACAGGTATGTATTTATGACAGTTGCTGTATCCTGGGGTCATGTGATCACTATTTATAACCTTCCCAGCTGGCTTCCAACAGTTATTTATTGTGATGAAACCAATTATGTAGAAAGATAATAGGCTGCCCTTCACTGGAAATCTTCCAAGCAAAGGCAGCCACCTTTTGAGATACTTTGATGCTGGTTTAATTTCTTTACAAACCCAACACTTTCAAGCAAAGATGAGTGTGATTCTAAACCATTTCTTAACCATTGCATACCAAAGATAGTAAATACATCAACTATTTCCAGATTGCTGAGTTTTCATCTTTACACTAAGAAACAAATATGGTCCTCCTATTAATGAATCAGATGAAGTTATATTGCTTTTTTTTTAACGATTTGGAGAAGACCTCAAATATGTTTTTTTGTATAGCAAGCTACTGAATAGCAACTGAAGCACACACTCACACAAATTAGGTTATTATCTTCAGGCCTTTTTCTAAGAGGCATCAGCTGCCCACTGTTGAAACCAGGATTCTGGATTAGTCTAGCAGACTTCTTTTCTGCTTAATTAAAATTAACCTTATGAATTAGCTTCATAGGGCAGCATCATTAATGGCTCTCTGTCAAAGGGCATGAAGTTCATATGTGTGGTGCCTTCTTCTTATAGTATCTCAGTTTTCCCTTCTATTTGCAGGTCCCCAGCTTTTACCATTATTTTGACTTGATGCAGCCATATGACATTTGATGCACACAAGAACAGATTTCCATCCATCACAGACCTTGAAGAAGTTCACAGAGGCCCAATAATTCAGAATGAGAAACATTCCTTCCCAAGAACTCCTCTGGAGTGGAAAGGGGAGAAGGAGGTAGAGATAAGGACACTGCTAATTTGTCTTTTTTAATTGGCTCGGAATATTTGAATGAAAGCTGTTTTGTTATCCTTGGCTGAGCTTTGGCTGGCTTCCAACATCTCTAGCTGTGCCAGAGGCTTCTGAAGTGTGAGCCTCTGATAAATACTCCATTATGATTGACTCCATTTCATGTCATTTGGAGTGGAGTCTAGGGGAAATTGCAGGATTTATTATTACCATATTTTTATTTTGGGATTGGAGTTGGGTTTATGATAGCCATTGCAAATGAAAGCTACTGAAACCTTTTTGTTTCATTTGTAAGAAAGACCAGTAGTTGTTTTCTGGTATTCTAGCTTCACTGGCTGAATGACTGTTCACATATAAAATCTATCTGTCTGTCTGTCTGTCTATCTGTCTGTCTGTCTGTCTGTCTGTCTGTCTACCTATGATGGGCTTCAAATATTTTTACTGCTGGTTCGCTGGATGTGGCTTGGTGGGTGCGCTCTGTGCGTGTCCACACACTTTGTGCACACGCATGCCAAATGCATGCTTTGCACAGGCGCAGAGGCGTTTGCACAGGCACAGACGCAAACTTACCTCCTGCAAGCTTGCACTCTCCCGGTCACTTAAGCAGCTGCTGCATGGCATTCTGCTGTGCTGTGCAAACAGCTGTAGTTCAAATTCAGAGGATAAAGGTGAGTATGGGAGCCCAGGTGGGTGGGTGGGCCCAACAGCAGAGCAGTGGAGAGAACCAGTTGGTCTCTGGTGCTCATCGCTGCTACCAGCTTGGCAGAACCGGGCCGAATCAGTAGAATACCACTACTGCTATCGATCATCTATCATTTTAATGGCATACCTTGGATTTCACTGTGCATATTTAGCAATAGTAGGAAGTTATAAATGCATATTTAGCAACAGTAGGAAGTTATAAGTGATGCACTGCACCAACCCCCCCCCCCCAACACATGCCTGTACATTTGATTGTCTATCATAACTGATGAGAAGCATTGGGGAAAGAAGTATTGAATGCCAATGGCAAGTTTGTGTTTTCTAGGAAACCTATTTTCCATCCAAAGTAAATTTCCAGCTGCTGAAAGAAACCACTTTCCCTCTATTCTTCAAAATCCTTAAAAGGCATCTATCCTCATGTCCTGCAATATGTGCATGTATTTCATAAACAAATTAAAAGGCAGACATTTAATTCATTTTGCTTTCCTTTTTTAAAAGTGATTTGACAGCCTTAGTCATTTTCTAGAAGAATCTGACACTTGTTTACATGCTGTTTGAACTGGTCTCCTGACTTTCTATCCTAAACCTAGAAGGATGTTTGATCTTGTTTTTTGTAAAAACATGAAGCTTACAGGGAAAAAAAACAAAAACCTGTCTCTCTGAAAGACAAAAAAGAGAAGGAATCTGAAATTTGCTGTTCACTGAGGTACTTTGCTACAGTAGATAAGGCTAAATATGTGTTGAAGACTCCAAGCCAGGTATTAATGATAGTATTTTTTTTCCTTCACGTTATCTGGACCTAAATGGTTAAAGGGTATTGGTTGCTAATGCAGCTCCTGTCATTATTCTGGAATATTGTTTATATTTCAGAGATGTGGATAAAGACTTCTGGCACTTCTGGCACCACTATGCCTCCTGGGAGATTATAGGGAACTGTGGCTGACACAGGCCAAGTTAGATTTGATGGACATTGTAGGGTGGCATGGTTCCTGTCAAGAGAAGGGTCATTTGGGGAAGGGAGAAGAGGGAAGATCTCAAAAGGGAACTTTGGGTATTTTTAGAAAGCTTCTAGAGGGAATCTTCAGCTCTGTGACAGCTTAGCAAGAGAGATTCTTAAGGCCGAGGCCTTCAAACTACAATGGCAAGTCAGAACAATATAACATGATACCCAGAAAATGAAATCTATATCCTTATGTTTCTGAGTTTATTTTTACTTCATCATTTATAAATGGTCATTTACTGGAAATAGTTCAGATAAGCTACAAAAGAAGGGGAAAAAAGACATATTCATACCAGGTATAATTAAGCTGTAACCAAGTTATAGTGGTCATGGCAATAAATTTGTTTGTGAGTAATCATTCCATCATATGTATGTATTTATGTACATATGTACATACAAGCTTCTACATTTGTACAAACTGTTTTTCACTATGATTCCAAAGAAGAAGTTCAAAAGAGGGCAGCATTGTTAAAATGTTTAAACCATAACATTGCAATAGCTTAAGATCAAGATAATAAAAAGAGATAACATGAGACCCAGCAGCATAGATCTAGTTGGATAAACAATTATATTTCCACCAGGCGCTTACGTTTATCAGGCTTGGCATCATTTGCAATTGGACTGAGGAGGGAATGCCCTTTTCAGGATATTACAGTAAAAAAAAACAACTTTCTTTTAGGTTGCCACAGATCATGAGCACTGGCCAAGTTTCAGTGGCGCCATCAGGACTGCAATTGCATTTTAATGATGGGTGTGATATTCAAGGTAGAAAATTATTCAGATTAATTAGGTATCCAAGTTCTAAACTCCAGAGGACTTTATTATATGTCAATAGAAGTAATTTGAACATAGATCAGTAACACATTAGTGGCAGAGACAGATACTTATGCCCTCAGAAACTAGATAGAACCTCCGAATAGAAGCATATCAAGCTGTATATTGGAAGCTTTTAACATGATTTGAGAAAAAAAATGCTGATTTTATTACAATTGGGAGGATTATAATCTTTGAAGGTATTGGAGTAGATTAGTGCTTTCCAACCTCGGCACATTTTAAGGTCTGTGGACTTCAGCTCCCAGAATTCCTCATCCAAAGTTAAAGTTGAATTCTCAAAGTTAAAATTCAAACATCTTCAATTTGCCAAGACTGAAAAAAAAACCTAGAATAAATGCTTTTCAAAGAAGTATTGGATGATTTTGATGAACACTGTAGTCCAACATTTTTATAAGTTAAAAAGCTGGCTGCAGCCTGTGTTAATGCAAAGCAGATGTATATCAGATTATATAATCTGATACCATCTACAACTTGTTTCTATTTTGCTTTCAGATTCCAGGATTTTACAGTCTCTTGTGCTAATGAACACAGATAGTGAGCAATGCTGTTTCTGCAGGATGCAATATTTAAGCTTTTTGTTCTCAAACACTGACTTCATACATATGGAGAGATCTTCACACTCAACTTTTGGTTCCATTTCGTTTCTTTTTAAGAGAGAAGAAGGAGAAACAAACTTGAAATGAGCCCAACTGCAGTCTGAATATTTAACTTATGTTTAATCATCTCCATTTGGTTTTTTTAGATTCAGCTTTTGTAATTCTATGATAGGCAGTATCTTGCCAGCCATGTGATAGCCTGTGAGAGATTATGCAGGCTCAACAATGGAAATTACTTTACACATTTTTAAAAATGCATTTTAATATTGCCAAATTCTTAAACTACTTGCAGGCTTGGGGTGTTTCATTTATGATATCTGAACCAAACATACAAAATGTTTATGGAGATTCTCAGTCATCCAGGTCATGGTTGTCCCAAAAGTTGCTTCTTTTTTCCCTTCAAGAGGCAACTGGACTTTTTTTTTCAAGAGGCAACTGAAAAGAAAAATCAGAAAGTCCAGTTGCCTCTTGAGAAAAAAAAATTGGGACAAACATACAAAAAGAAAAGAAATTGTTATAAAATTAAGAGCGACAAAATGAACGATTCAGGACAAGCTTCTAAACAGTTTAATCCAAGCTACTTTGCTTCTGATTTCTTGTTCAACATCAACACCCTGCCTATTTCTGTTGATTTCTCTTTCACGTTGCTGATGTCCTATTTCTTGGGCTGTTTACTCTGCCAGTTCACTGCCCTTCCTGTGATCAGATATGAATCACAACTTATTCTTCCAGTGGCTGATGCTTCTCAGATTTTGTAAAACTGCATTTTCTAATCACATATGTCTAAGTTTAACATTGGAAGATTTTTATGCCATTTTCCAGCAAGTTTTAATTAAAGTAATAATAAAGGCGAAATAAAAATAGAGACACCTTTAATTCAAACTTAATTCCTGGTGATACATGGACACATCCATAGCAACATATTTATTTATTTTTAAAATTAATTAACTGTCTCAAAAAACCCTTGGCTGTATACAAAATAACAACACTGTTATATTTTATTATTATTTTATTTATTGTTATATATGAAGGTGTTTTGGCACCACCAACTCCTGGCATGTTTTCTGAACTTCCCAGTCTACTTACAGTTTTAAGATTTCCTGTTGGTCTCTCATTCTACGGCCAAATCTGAACTGACTTAATGTTCATTCAGATCAACCAACTTTGGCCAACTGCTGCCACCTGTTGGAATTGCAGATTAAATGCAAAGCTCAAGGTACAACCCACACCACATACATTTTTCACCAGTGGGCCTGATTGTACATGAAGGGTGGGGCAGGTATGTGTTGAAAACTTTTCAGTGCCAGGCAAACATTTTTTGAAAAAAAAGATCCATGGATTTGTCCATCTTAAAAACATGCAAGTCCTTCTAATTTATTTTACTATGAATTTTAAGCTTATTTTCCATTTCCTTGTTACTTATTTTTATAGCTGATGGTTTGCAATGCTTCCTGCATGCTACCTAGGTAATTTTTGGTTAATGTTGGAAAAATTTTTTAAAAGCATGCAAATATATTTTTTAAAAAAAATCTTTGTCTACTCTAGCATGAGAACAAAAGGCATGGAAGTAATTCACTCATTTTTTTTAAAATGCCACCTCCCCATGAAGTGCTGCTGCTGTCACCAGCAAGACAAATTGGAATCTGCCCCTTCATGGATCAGAAACAAATGTCCACACTCTTGACAGGATGGTGTAATAAGGAGATTAATTCACCTCATGAGAGGCTTCTGAGGGGAAATCCTTAACTCAATTGGAGGAAACCCATGGCCAGCAAAATTCTGCCTACTTTTCTTCTGCTTCAGCCAAGCTCAGTGTTTTTTGTCCAGCACACACAACCACTATTTTTTTCAGGAATCTCCAATGTCTACTATTGAAGCAGAGAATTTTGTTTTTCTTGGAATTAAATTAAAGGTTAATCTGCCATCACATTTCTCCACTCTTGCCACTTCTGCCAACTGCTTACCGTTTATGTGGTAACAGATAACTTGATATTGTTTTACTTGCATGTATTTCCCTACCTTTTATAGTCATTCATTCATTCACATTAATAGATCCCTCTAAATTATTCATTTCATCAGGTACTTATTTTCATGTGGTATATGTGGTCATCTGTGTACACTCCCTGTGAGGTTTTATTTTTAGGTTTTTCTGTAGTTCATCAAAACTTGTAAAAGATAGAAGATAGATAGTAGCATTCCACACAACATTTTCTTCACTTGCATTTTCTACAATGGGTGCAGGCCATAGAAATATGTATTAAGTATTATTGTATTGTGCTATTCCACTTTTACAAGTCACTTCATCTTTAAAAAAAACTGTCACAAGATGTGTTGACAATTGCCAGTTTAAACATTTTTAAATTATTATTTTTACAATTATTCCACAATAAGCTGTGGTCTTGGGTCCATTTGGGTAATATGCATCTGAATATATTTGCCACATCATTGCTTCTGTGTCCAGCTTCTGTGCTTTCTAGGGACATTACTTGGTCACTGAAGAGAAGATTCAGGACTAAATAAATCTTTGTCTCAATCCAGCTAAATGCTTAGAAATGTTAGAGATGTTTAATGAGTTGCTGCTGCTCCCTGCTAGCAATGGAGGCAGCATGCAATGAGGCAATTCATTATTGTGTAGCAGATTTTAGCACTCTCTATTCCAGGTAAGGAGTATTGCCATAAGTACACCCAGATTTATGGAATTGGAAAAGAACTTGAAGCTCCTCTACTCCCCTCTTCCCATGGATATAGAAAGCAGCTCATAAATGCAACCTTAACAACTAGCTGATGTTTTCCAGAAATGGTACAGCTTCTATCATTAAAGTTTACACAATTGATTTTTGCATAGCATTCAGTGCTATCAAGTTTTGCATAATGTATAACCTACAAAGTCCAATCATTGGTTCTTGTTCTGTCCTCTTGAGACACCAAGAACACATTTGCTCCATCTTCTACGAGACAGCCCTTCAGCATAAATCCAGCCAGCTGTTTCACATGCTCCTCATCAGAGCTGGTTTCCAGGCAATAACTCAGTGGTTGAGTACATGCTATAGGGACAAAAGAACACAGGTTCAGTCCCTCCTATAGAAATCCAGGAAGTGACTGCTAGTCTGTTTCGGTATTAGAATATTCTAACTTAGTACAAAGCGGTAAATCTGCCACCAACTGTCAGTTGGTTCTATTAGAGTCCTAAGACATAGCTGGTTAATGATTTTGTTCATCAGTGGATTGAGGTTCATTCACCAATTGCTGCGTATGCATGCATCAGTATGGATTTAATTTCCCAGATCTTCCATTTGCCTTTGTAATCAAGATTTGTAACATGCCTTTTATTGACCAAAAGACTCAGTGGACTCCCCCTTTCCCATGCAAGGAGTCAAGGCTTCTTAGCCAGGCTGATTGACGCAGGTTACTGCTCTCCCCTCCTTATTTCAACATTCCTCCCTTGTGCTTCTGGGTACAGGACATTCCCGCCAGAAGAGGAGGGCAGACATGGGAATTGGGTACAGCTGTTCTTTGTTGTTACCTTGAGCTTCAGAGAGCCCTCTTTCTCTTTCATGATTTGGATGTGCTCAGCTTGTTTTCTCCCCAAAGCATACGGGAGTTGTCCAAGAACTGGAGGAGGATTGCTGTAAGGAGGAGGCTTCTGGGGTGCTGATGCACACAGATGGCCAGATCCCATGGCCTTCACCTTGCCTTCAGTTGGGCCTATCCAGGTTACAAAACAAAAACAACCTGCTTAGCTTCTGCTGACGTTAATCAGCTTGGCAACCTTGTAAAAGACAACTTTGCACAGCTGCCTGCCTTCTCTAAACTTATAAACAGTGAGTGGTATAGCTACAATGGAGACCCAGCTTTGTTATTCTGCTCCACACTTCCACATGCATTTCAGATGTGCTGGAGTTGGAAAATAGCATGGTCAGGCTGACCGGGAGTTCTGGCAAGCTCCAAAAGATCCAGAGGGCCCAGCATGTGAAAGGCCATTCTCTACATGTTCCAGAGGAAATAACAAATTGCCAGCCTCTCCAAAGACTCTTCATTTGGCTTTCTCCTCTATTCTTCAGGCAAACAATATACAGCAGTAACTATTAGCATAAAGAAAGAAAAGAAAGAAAAAAGAAAGAAAGAAGGAAGAAGGAAGGAAGGAAGGAAGGAGAAGAAAGAAAGAATCCAAACAAGATAAAAATATATGAAATATTTGCAATTATGTTTAGCATGGGAGGGAATGAACAAAGTTCCACTGCAGTTCTTAATACAAAAGCTATAGATTCTAATAACTTCATGGAATGTAGGTCTCTTAGAGAAAATTACCTCCTTGTTTGAATACAACAGTTTTCAATTGCTGGGGATAAACCACCAAAAAATTTATTCATAGAAAGAAGAAACTTCATAGTTTCTTCATAGAAACTTTCTTTGGTTCTCCTAGAAAAAATTCCCATTGGGAAACATGGTGATGAATAAATGGTTCATTATAAGAGAATTCTTAAAAATGACAACATTTCTATTCAATTGATGACAACATTATGGGATATTCTGGATACAAAAAGTCTGACTCCCAATAATCTTATTGCTATTTCTCCAAATGACTGAAGTGACTGGGGGGTGGGGAGTGGATGGGAGATTTGTAGAAAGAAGCATTATAAAGGGCAAAAATATTGCCTTATGTTCCACAGAAATATAAGGCACCATTTTATTTCAAAGAATGCTAAAAACTTTATAAAAATGGGATCCTTGGCCCATTCTTTTTTAGGTTGTAGCCCTTGCATGCCATGTAGGATCAGGTGTAATCTTTAAACTGCCGGAGGTTGCATATTGCCTTACACTTTTCAGTTTATGCAGAATCTGAACCACAAAAGCTAATATTGCTATTAGATTCTCTGTTGGAAGGTTGATGAAGCTGGATGCAATGAAGATGCAAAAGAAAGAGAAGAAGCGCAGGATATTGTTGGTGGTGGGGAAGTTATCAATTACAAGGTGAAATCCCAGTCAAATCAAGGAGAGGGCAGTTTATACAAATTGCAACCAGGTTATGAAAGATCAGAGCATAACTGGCCTTGGATGTTCCTTCTCCTGAAGTCCATTGTCTCCAAAGATGGGTAATACATATCCAGGGTTTGACCTCCAGGTGACCTCTTCT
Organism: Laticauda colubrina; assembly: GCA_015471245.1. NCBI lineage: Eukaryota > Metazoa > Chordata > Lepidosauria > Squamata > Elapidae > Laticauda > Laticauda colubrina. The sequence continues at coordinate 1,215,642 of BLBF01000036.1, forward strand.
TCCCCTGCTTTATCAAAAGGGAAGCTAATCCTGTGGACCACCTAGCATGCAGTCTGAAGGACAAAAGGAAGATAAATGAATGTAAAGTATTGGTTGTGAGGGTTCAAAAGGTAGAAACTTAAGGGAATATGGCAACAGGGCAGAGGGTGGAGTAGAAAATCTGGTGCTTTTCACATCTTGGAGACTACTGTTTTCTTGAGTTCTAAATAAAGGATACAATGGGAAGGTCCTGTATATTTTTTCATCTGAAAATATCTGGAAGGTATCAGGTTGCATTTCTTGTAACCATGTTTCTAATAAAATCATCAGCCTCGGTGGTGCAGTGGTTAGAATGCAGGCTACTTATGCTGACTGCCTCAATTTGGCAGTTCAAATCCCACCAGGCTCAAGGTTGACTCAGTCTTCCATCCTTCCGAGGTCAGTAAAATGAAGACCCAGATTGTTGGGGGCAATATGCTGACTCTGTAAACCGCTTAGAGGGGGCTGTAAAAGTACTATGAAGTGGTAAATAAGTCCAAGTGCTATTGCTATTGGGCACGTACTTGTTCCTGGGAGGAGATATGAAAATACTATGCTCATTATTGAAATTCTAGGGCAGATGTCATGAACATTTGGGCCTTCATTTCTTGCTGAACTACATTTCCCAGCAATCTCAGCCAATGTGAATAAGGATGAGCTATGCTTGGAATTCAGCATTGTCTAGACTCATATAATCCCAGTTCCTATCCCAGATTTTAAAATTTGATATCGTCATAGCCAGATACAATCAAATTATTAAACAGTTCTGAAATTATACATGTCTCCTTTTCAAAATGGGGAATTCATCAAAACAATCCACCAATACATAAGCCAATTAACTTAAGACATAAGAATGGAAGTCGACATATACCCATGCAGGGTCTGTGACAATGTGATTGGTTCAAAAGTGTGGCTGAAGTGTTCTGTATAACTTGGAAAGTTTCAAGTAGTCTTTTCTGATTGGCCAGAAAGGCCAGTAAAGGATTGGTTCATTAGGAACCAATCCAATGGCTGCTCAAAGGCGGCAAAGTTAAAATAATGTCATTGGCTACAAGCCGGCAGGCAAGCCTCTATATAAAGGGCTGCCGCGGCTTGAGCCAATGTTCCGTTACTGTTTGCTGTTAACAAATAAAGAGTTATTTGTTGGAACCCGGTCTACCGCGCGTCTTTTCCGGACGGAACTTTGTAATTCTATCTCCAAAACTCAGAATTAATTACCAGAATTAATTACCAAAATGGTTAGTACACTTCCAGGAATATCCCCAAAGAAAAAAAGAAGATGTTGATGTACACACATACACACATCTTTTTTTCTGGTTCTTGGTTTTTACATGCACACACACACACACGCCAAAACAAAACAAAAATTTACTCAAAATAAAGCATTAAACTTTGTCCACAAAGAGTAATGAAGTTCAGTCTTTCTATTATATTGATAGACCCAGTTCATGAACTATTCTAGGAGACTTGTGTACACTACATCAATATAGGTAAATGTCTTTTGCATCATTTTTTATTTCTGCATTATGAAGTTTAAAGACAGGAAGAAAATTGACTCACTTGTGCTGTGGTGCTGGAGAAAACTTCCTTGGGCAATTAAGGTGACCAACAAGCAAGTAGTGGACCAGATATGTCACTGGAAAGAAACATCTCAAAACTGCATCTCACTTATTTTACTTTTATAATATCTTTATTCACTTTAATAACACTCTTTAATTTCTTATTTAAAATATCATTAATGTGGATTTTTTTCAAAACATATTTTAGTATTAATAATAGCTCAAATGTTTTAGGTGTCATGAAAAATCTTGATCAAATGGCATCATTCCAGTTGTAGAATATCCATATTTCTCTTGCAATCAATTAAAAACTTGATTGGTAAAATATTAATACCCTTAATAGCGCATGTATAGTGACAACTGTGAGGCAGAAAGGGAGTGTAAAATGTAATTTACACTTTAATATTTTTACTTTTATCTTCCCAAAAATATATTAGCATTTTAACCATCTATTTGCATCAATATTAATCTGTGATGACAAAAATCTCAGCATTGCAGATTAAGCAAGGGGTTTACAATCTGAGTTTATTATGTATTTTTAAAATCATACAGTACTGAAATTCACATTAGTTTAGCCTATCACTGAGTGAATCCAGCCACTCTGTTAAGATGATATTAGTTGCCGCTATTTTTATTATTATTGGGCGGTTTTAATATGAGAATCTTAATAGTTTTTTGACTTTCACTTAAAATCTTCAAATTGAGCTTAATTTCTGGTGAAAAAAATTGAATTCATATGGATATGGTTTGTCCTTTTTCAGTGTTTTTTTTCAGTTTCGTAGTGTTAACCTTATTAATACAGGACACAAAATAATAACACAGAATGAGTAAGAAGAAGCCACTATTATTGCTAACTTCACAATTATACTTTTCAATAATAGAAGAGAATATGTATACAGTTCGTTCTCGACTTATAACAGTTTGTTTAGTGATTGTTCGAAGTTACAAAGGCACTGAAAAAAAATGTCTTATGGCCATTATTTCACACTTATGACTGTTACAGCATCCCTGTGGTCATGTAATCTACATTCAGATGCTTGACAACTCATTCTCATTTATGATGGTTGCAGTGGTCGGGGGTCCTTTTACAACTTTCTGACAAGTGAATGGGGAAGCTAGATTCATACAACGTGTGACTAATTTAACATCTGCAGTGATTCACTTAACAAATGTGGCAAACTTGGTTACAAAATGGGGCAAGATTCACTTATCATATTTCCCACTTAGCAGCATAAATTTTGGACTCAATTGTGGTCGTAAGTCAAGTCACCTGTATTCAGGTGTCGAATTGTTGAACTTTCCCACATAAGTTTAAAAGCTAAGAGGGACATTTTCAAACCTGAAAAAGTAATGCATATTTTAAAAATTCTTAAACATTTAATGCATTGCTGTGAAGAATAGCCTTTCGGAGGAGGCCTGAAAGACTTTTGCACAACTATTCATGTTTGTTGTAAAAAATAACCCTTTTGGTATTTGTTTCATCTTTTAGCATTTACTGAGAGAAGGGAGACACCAAGTGGTCAACTAGAAGAACAACACATTAATCTCTTCCCCCCCCCCTCCCAAATCCTTCCTTCCTTGTTAAGCCTCTTACAAGTATGGTGACAGGAAAATACATCAGCAGATTTGTGAGTTAAATCAGTTTAATTTGAAGCTGAATCCCCTGAATCCATCTTTGTTGGATTGACTCGTACTACTATCCAAGGTACTCAAATGTATCCTCCCTTCAGGGTGACTGAGGGTCCCATGTCAATCTGTGTATCACATAATGACTGGCTGTAAGCAATGGGCATATATTGTGTTTCTCATATAATAAGGCCGGGTCTTATTTTTTTTTTTGAGCCCGAAAAAATGGCTAGGCCGTCTTTTCGGGGGTGACTTAATTTCCCCCCCCTTGCATCTTCGGGCTGGTGGGTGGCGATGGCTTGGAGGTTGACCTCGGCGTTGATGGGGCACTTTATATCGGGGTCAATGCAGATAGCACCATATCCGGGTGTGCAACAAGAGTACTTCCTCACGGCAAGCTCCCCCACCATTCCCCCCCATTTCGCATGTTTTAATATAGGCCTTAATTTTGGGGGAGGGGCTTAATTTCATTTCATGCCTGTTAAATATGCTGGGACTTCCTATTGGGGGAGGCCGTATTGTTGGAGAAACAGGGTATTGGTTTAGGATCTGATTTTTAAAAAAAATATAAATGATGCTGCATTTCAATGGTTAGATGGCCTACATGTTGGTATCGAACATAGATCTTTTAATATTATTTTATTGTCGTTTTACTAATCTAAGTGAAATGTTAATATATATTGCTAGTTCATGTATGATATACCATATACTAAATAAATAACATGTACCTTTATTGACTAAACAAAATATTTCTATTTTTAAGCCAAATCTATAATGCCTCATCAACATCCACAGCAGGAAAAGATGCTAGGAAATGGCTTTTCACCTAAGAGAATTTTCACAAGAGAACGAACATTTTGGCTGCAGTTTTTGGTTGCCTAGGATAGTAGCTATAGTTTGTGCAGGTATGTGAATTTAATGCCAAGGGAGCCACTTATCACTTCAAACAACTTAAATAAATTGCCTGTGTTTCCCCGAAAATAAGACCCAACCTTACTTTCTTTTGGGCTCCGAAATAAGCACTAGGGCTTATTTCCAGGGGATGTCTTATTTTTTTCCCATGTATGGGAGGCCGTCTTCTACTTGTTTGTGGCAGAGCAGGAGGCCATGTGGTGCACCAGTGCTGCCACTGTGAGACAGGAGGGGTGGAGCTGTCCCATGAACCCTGCATCAACTTACCTCAGGGTCCCTGCAGCCAGGCCATCCAGGTCCTGACACCTGCCTTACCTCATGGTGATGGCTCCAGCAACCTCATCCAGTTTTACCTTAATATACATTTTATATGTTGTTTTTGTGAATGTTATGCATTAATGCTGTATTTTGCTACACAATATAAAATAAATAAAGCCAGTGCTACATCTAACCTTTCATCAACAACATATTGATACACATGTTTGTGCATATTTGATGCCTGCATTATGTATAATTATAATTATTACAATAATTGTACATCATAATTATTTAAAAGAACAGTTTAAATGCTTAATATATGCATTCACTAGTGCTTACAATTTAAATGCTTAATAAATGCATTCACATTTATAGTTACTGAAATTATATCTTGAGCCAATATTTTGTGCCCACTAACCTGTGAGACAGCTTAGCCTTGGAGATGAAAACTATATGGCATATACTGCTATTTATTTGATTACTCAATTTCTGTAGCTGCCCACCCCTTCCATTTTATGACTGTGTGATATGCTGTGAGCTACATGTGATGGGAAATGTCAGCATTTGCACTTGCAGGTCTGAAAGACGCATTTGCTAGCCTATGGGCTAGACACCCAGCCACCCCCATTAAACATATTTATTCCCAGATCACAATTTCATGCCCTGGTGCATGAGTGATTACACAATTGTACTTCCTCCTTAGCTACATCTCACACAGATTGTACTGAACTGGGCATTGTCAGCTGTTCATCCATCCAGTTGCACACACAACTCTTTCAATTTGCATGACAACGTTAATACCAACTCAGTCAGTTAACCAGCTTTCAGAAGGTACAGGAGCAGCAAATCTCTTCTGGAAGCTGCCAGATGGAGGCCACCCTTGGAGAGAACTTTCTTAATTCATGAAACTACTGGTCTGATTCCTTGATCGGGGGTTTCACAGCTGTGGAGGGAAAAAGGAGGAAGCAGCCCAATGAAAGATCAATGAATTATATGCACTTCTTGGGTTCCACCTTTAACATTTCTATTGTCTTTAAAAAATATTTTTATTGAAGATAAATTGAAGATTACATATACAGATAAAATTAATGCAAACTATAAAAAAAATCAAAGGTGTAAGAAAAAAATTAAAAAAAATTTAAAAAGAAAAAAGTAACCTCTTACTTCCCAGCAAGTATAAGCAATGTTAACAACTTATTACCATCTCTTAAAATACAAAAAATAGTCTTTTCATCCCACATCTCAACCAATTCTCTCTAAACATATCTTTAAAACTTCATTTTCCATCCTAATCAGTAAAAGTCCATGAAGGCTTACCAGAAATAAACTTGATCTAATAAATCAATTTGATCTCCTTCAGTGGTGGGATTCAAATTATTTTACTACCTGTTCTGTGGGCGTGGCTTGGTGGGCGTGGCAGGGGTAGGATACTGTAAAATATCCAGTCAGAGGTGGTATTTGCTGGTTCTCTGAACTACTTAAAATTTCTGCCACCGGTTCTGCAGAACTGGTCAAACCTGCTGAATATCACCTCTGATCTTTTTCCACTTGCTCCCAATAATCTTGAGTTCTTCAGAGTCCAGTTTTGTTGACTTTGCCACAAAATCATTGGCAACCTTAACAAATCTAATTTGTAATCCAACACAAAAAGCCTATCCACAACATTCTTCTGATCTTTAACAAGTCCCTGTTGAAAATCATTTCTATAACCATATAGAAAGGTTATCCAAAACATTTTTCTGGCCTATTATTTATATGTCTTTTTCAGTTGTTAGAACTTCAGTTGGTTTCATTTGTATATTCAATACAGGTAGTCCTTAATTACAACAGTCATTTAATGATTGTCTGAAGTTAAAACAGTTCATTTAATAATTGTTTGAAATTGAAAAAAATGACATATGGCCATTTTTCACATTTATGATCATTGCAGCATCCTCATAGTCACATGACCAAGGTTCAGATGCTTGGCAACTGGTTCATATTTATGACGGTTACAATGTCCCAGGGTCATATGATCCCCTTTTGCATCCTTCTGGCAATCAGAGTCAATGGGGAAGCCAGATTCAATTAACAACCATTTTGCTGTGTTGCTAACAACTGCAATGATTCATTTAACAACTTTGGTGAGAACAATTGTAAAATGGGGCAAAATTTGCTAAACTGTCTCATTCAGCAACATAAATGTTTTGCTCAATTGTGGTCACAAGTTGAGAACTACCTGAATTTTGTCATTTTCCATATCCATTTTGTAGTTCATCAATTTTAAGTACATATTAATTTCAGTAAAACTTCTTCCTCTTCCACAACATGATCTAGTCTATTAATAATGTCAGTGATCCTTAAAACTAATTTATTAATTCATTGTTCACAATATTTCTCATTATGTCCTTTCTTTTCCTTCCTTCTGGTGCTCTACAGGGTCCCGTCTTCAAAGCCTCATCATGTTTTTTTCTTCCAAATGTAAAGACAGGAATAGTTTCCTCAATCATTTATTGGGGAAATAATCATTTCCCCAATTTTTATTAAATCTATCTGAATGCTTGGTCCATCATAATTTTTGAAAATGAACACTCTAAACAACTGTTTGCTGTTAATTCTAAAAATGAATGCATCCTTAAATATATCAAAATACGTTCTTTCATACTGGATTGAAGGAAACTCACCCAGTAAAGCCCATAAATCTCCTTATATTTTTCATTTTAAAAGCAATAAAAATTAATTCCAGAAATGAGAAAGGGTTGAATTTTTCATCCTTAAAGCTACATTATGACTATGAGCTTTGATGTAATCCCTCAATTCCTAGCCACGTGACTCACAAGCTGACTGAAAAAATGTCGGTTCCTGCAGTTTACTTACCCTCTTTCTCCAACAATACGGCCTCCCCCAATAGGAAGTCCCAGCATGTTTAATAGGCATGAAATGAAATTAAACCCCTCCCCCAAAATTATGGCCTATATTAAAACATGCAAAATGGGAGGGGGGAATGGTGGGGGAGCTTGCTGTGAGGAAGTACTCTTGTTGCACACCTGGATATGGTGCTGTCTGCGTTGATCCCGATACAAAACGCCCCACCAACGCCGAGGTCAACCTCCAAACCGTCACCACCCACCCACCCGAAGATGCAAGGGGGTGGAATTAAGTCACCCCCGAAAAGATTGCCTAGCCATTTTTTCGGGGGCTCAAAAAAAAAAAAAAGACCCGGCCTTATTATATGAGAAACACGGTAGAAGGAGTACCTGTCTGGAGTCCATGTGAACTATCTCACAGTTTCTGTATTTGACAGATATTTTGTCTATCCAGATCCTGCATCCTGCAGATCCAGGGGTGGGATTCAAATTTTTTTTACTACTGCTTCTGTGGGTGTGGCTTGGTGAGCATGGAGTGGCTTGGTGGGCATGGCAGGGGAAGATTACTGCAAAATCCCATTCCCTTCCCACCCCAACTAATCTGCTTTCCAGCTCCATTCTCCTGTACAGGGCAACAAAAGAAGACCCAGCCAATCAGCTGGGACTTGGGAGGCAGAGAATCGATGGGGGCGGCCAGTCAGAGGTCGTATTTACCAGTTCTCTGAACTATTCAAAGTTCTGCTACCAGTTCTCCAGAACTGGTCAGAACCTGCTGAATACTACCTCTGAACAGAAGATGTTGGTTCTGAGTGGAGAAATTGTGGGGAACAATGGCAATATGTACCCTGAAAAGTGAACTCCTCAACTACGGTATTATTCACTGTGACTGCACCAAAAGAACAATATCTGATGGATTCAAATGTGAGTGAAAATACAGCTATGTGTGAGCTTTAAGTCTTTTCTCTGCATGGTACTGTTGGTTACAACCTCCATGTTTCCTTTTCAGTTTAAAATATGCTTAGACACAGATACATGCATTATTTGTATGATGCCAAATTTGACTCTCCATAAAGGAAACTCCTAAAGTGAGGCAGTTTTTCCAGTCTTACTACCCCATGCTTTGCTGGTTCTCCAAACTACTCAAAATTTCTGCTCCCAGTTGTTAGGAATGATAGTCACCTAACAGTTGGGTTGGCAATATATAAACCAGGATAGTCATTTAATACTGTTGTATCTTTAAGAGAATGTTGTAATTTTGATTGGCTGGGGTTTCTCCAATGGCCATAAGATGGAGCCAGAAACCTGGTTGGTTGTTGTTGTTTTTTGCATTTCCTTTGCTTTCCTTTTGCCTTTTGCCTGATCATCATTCTGTTTGAATTGCTGTGAGTCTTGCAACTATTCACAAACTCTGTTTATTGAACTTTTTTAATGATATTGGTAAAGAAAAGGACTTTGTTTTTGGATTATCCCTGGATTGATTATTTTGAATACTAATTGCTTTAACCGCATATGATTTGGACTGTTTGTTGGACTTTGTTTACCAGTTTAAAGGAAGTAAAACTTACATTTTATTATTCAGTGTATCTGTGTGCTGGTTGTGTGTTATTCATCATCACTCTCACTATGCTTCCCTGAGTGCACTCATTCTCCTAACGGGGGATACCTCAACACTGGTTCTCCAGAACTGGTCAGAGCCTGCTGAATACCACTCTGATCTGGCCACAGATTTCAGCCATTATGTCATCCCTGTTTTTTCAGGCATGTCTTCAGTTCGCAATATTCTCACCAGAAGTCAGGATGTGATCACATTTAATTTTTTCAGATCCTAGCAACCAATGTCCATTTCTGACACTCCCTCCCAAAAGAAAATTGGGCACAATGTAGTGTAGATTAGATGAATCAATGTTTTAACTTAATAAGAAACAATTATCTATCCTTCATTCCTGAACTCTCTTTCCTGAATTGTTGGCATCCATAGATGGAGGACAAGAAGAAGAGGAAAAAAAGAACTTTTCATTCATTTTCCAAGGCATCACAGTCACTGCAAAATGGGTTACCATCACAGGTGGTATTCAGCAGGTTCTGACCAGTTCTGGAAAACCAGTAGCAGAAATTTTGAGTAGTTCGGAGAACTGGCAAATATCATCTCTGACTGGAGATTTTACAGTATACTTCCCAGAGGTGGGTTTCTACCAGTTCGCACCTATTCTCTAGAACCGGTTGTTAACATTCTAAGCAGTTTGGAGAACCAGTTATTAGAAGAAATTACTGGCCTAATCTTGTAAGGAAGGCAGGAAGGAAACATTCTGGTGTTGCTTACAGAAGCTGCCACTCTGTTAACTCTTATTACATTCTTGGCAGGATTAGACTTCCTGTCTCAGGAACTTCTCTAGAGTTTTTTTCCCCCTCCTTTGCTGGTACTTTGCTTATGTGGAGTGACCATTCAAAGTTACAATGGCACTGAAAAAAGTGACTTATGACCGTTTTTCACACTTACGACTGTTGCAGCATCCCCACAGTCATGAAAGCCAGGCAAGGAGATGCGTGCCTTGATGTGAGTGATATTGAGTTGGCCACACCCGGCCAATAACATGACCAAGCCACCCAGTCACATTCCCACCAAGCCACGCCCACCCACTAAGCCATGCCCACAGAACCAGTTGTTAAAAATTTGAATCCCACCCCTGATCCTTCCCCTACCATTCCCACCAAGCCACACCCACAGAATCAGTATTAAAAACATTTCAATCCCACCACTGGTTTCCATACCATGTTACACTTATATTCCACAAGCACTTGAACCTTTAATGGCCATACAACTGTAAGAATCCCATAGCAAAATAACAACTTGACTTAAATCCAACAAAACAAATTTACACCATACTTTGGATTCTTTCTCATAGTGCAGAATGTACCATTCCAGAGCAATTGGCATGGACATGCATTCGGGAAACATGAGTAAAAGAATGAGACCTTATTCTTGTTTCATATTCTTTCTTCTCTAAATCCAGTCTTGATGGTTTACATTATTTTTTACTGGGTGGTGAAACCAAAACCAGGCAAGGACATGCAGTAAATAGAGCTTCAGAAAATGGCTATGTCTTTAGTTCTATTACTTGGAACAACTTTGCAAGGTGCAGCTAAGAGGAAATTCTCGCCAAATATTTCATGCTATGATTTTAAAAAACTGTAGCGCTGAAGAACAAAGGTCAGGACTTTTTGGGTTCCAATTCATACTGTTTTTCTGTGGCTGTATAAAAATCTTCAAGAGTAGACTGGAGGTATTCAAATGTCGGTCGACTTTCTGGGTTATCCTTCCAACATTTTAACATAATTGCATAGAGATTAGAGGGGCACGATTCTGGACAAGGTATCCGGTAGCCCTGTTCTATATGCCTGATAACATCATGATTCATCATAGCTATCGGGAAGAAAAGGAAGAATTAAAGTAAACATAAACCATGCAATGCACAGGTAGTTCTTGATTTACAATGGGATCAAAATTATATATTATTCATGCATGCATTTGGAATTCTGAAACAACCCAACTGTTTTGAGTTCCTGGTGGCTCATGGCTCATGTATTCTCCAAATCTGTTCAAAAGTAAGATTTTCTAAGCAGGAAGCATTAACATTTAAGTATATTTGTGTGTGCTTATGTGCTGGTGGTGACAGTTATAGTTATTTATTAAGTTCTCATGTTCCTGCTTTCCATTCAGCTTTGTAAATGCATGCATATCCCATTTGTTTCATGAAAAAAGCCAATGAACCCCTTAAAAATAAAGACCAAGAACCTGATGAAATTCAACTCAAACACATTTGAGTCTGAATTAGTAAATGAGATATTTGAAATGCATCTGAAGGCAACTGAAGCATATTTGAAGCCAGTGGTTAAGGCATCAGGCTAGAAAGCTGAAGACTATGAATTTTAGTCCCAGCTTAGACCTTGGGCAAGTTACTCTCTCTCAGTCCAACTCACCTTACACAGATACAAATAAATTAATAAAACAAATACACATACAATGATGAAAAGCTGTCTAGTACTGGACTGAACAATTAACCCAACAATAATCCTGTTGAGCATTTACCCATCATGGAAGAATCAGAGGGAAGCATTGGTTCAAAGTAGTGAAGGGTGTTAAATTGCAGCCTGCCTTACCTGGATAGGGAGTCTGTCCGTAGGTAATAATTTCAGTGAGAAGAATTCCAAAGGACCAGACATCAGATTTGATTGTGAAAAGTCCATAATTAATTGCTTCTGGTGCTGTCCATTTGATAGGAAATTTGGCACCTGCCATTAAAAAAGTCATTTAAAATGAAAACCTCAAAGCATAATTTGGTTCAGAATATCTATTTTGAGTTTCTTCGCTTAAACTGGATAATTTCAAGTTGGTGGGAGTATGACTAAAAACATGAATATGCCAAATCAGGAACACTTGACCAGTTCACTGATACGGATTAATATTTGGGGATGTGAAGAAGTTCAGCACTGAAAGTGAGCCTAGTTGGACAACTTATTTATGCATTGGTCAATTTAGTGCAGCCAATATATCAGAGCCAGTTCTGTGCATTAGTTAAAGCATCAGGCTATAAACCAGGAGAATGTGAATTCTAGTCCTGCCTTAGACACAAAGCCAATTATTCTCTCTCAGATCAAGGAAGGACACAATGACAAATCACCATATCAAATAAAATTTAGGAGTTAAGGCTAGAAAGCATCAGGCTAGAAACCAGGAGGATGTGAATTCTAGTCCTGCCTGAGACACAAAGCCACTCATTCTCTCTCAGATCAAGCAAGGACACAATGACAAATCACCATATCAAATAAAATTTAGGAGTTAAGGCTATGTTTTGAGCTTACATGAACTAGATTTTGCATATCTCAGTTCTATCCAAAAATCACTTCACAAGTAATATTTTAGATCTGTAGGAAGGACGGTAGGTACACTGAGTCAGATAAAGAAGGATATGTTCTCTACTCAAGGCCAGCTATTTCAAATCCTATGCAAAGCAATATCTGACTTTATTTATTATTTTATACAGTGTATTTGAATATTACTTCTCATGTACCAGATACCTAACCAATATATAATAATGATGGCTATAAATGTGGTGGGAGAGATAAATAGGAACAGTTTGTCTTTCTATTCCCCATATCTAGGCTGTTTTAATATATAGGACTATAAGAAATACTCAGGCTGTTTCCAAGCTTTCACAAATCTTCCAATAATCTTTTGTCCCAGCAATATGAACATTTCCCCTCTCCTACAACCTTTCTGGCATTAACTAATTTACTAAAAGTAATACACATGCATGCCTATAAAAACGACAGAAATTCTCTGGGGAGGAGGAAGAGGCAAACTTCCTTTTTTTTTTTTTTGAAAATTGTATTGATTTTTAAAAACAAACATAAACAAACAAAACATAGAACATAAAAACATAAAACATCTTTTTTGAAAGCAGCCTGATCCCGGGTTACATCTCTTCGTACAGACACAAGTTCATGCTCATTTTTATATACCATTCCATATCTTATTACCATTCTACGTTTTCTATATAGCTTCTCTCCTCTTTTAACTTTCTTAATTTTATTTTATTTATTTCATCTCAATTCAAATCATTGTACTTATATTCTTTGTCTGTCCTGTTTCAGCTGTCTATTATCTTTTCTCATTAAAACAAAATTTCTCCTGTAATCACTGATTGGAGTATGACGCCTTTATATCTTTCCCCTAATATTATAACACTTAATATAATACATAACTTCCCTTTGGATTCTGACTGGTACATTCTAAAACTACACACTAGATTTTAAAAAAGAAAAAATATATAAATATATAATTTAAGACAACAATCCATACCAATTCAATTCTATCATTAATATTAATATTCATTTAAATCTTAAACATTTTTCACATTACTTTTCAAATAAATCTCATACCTCTATGGGAATGCTTATAAACTTTCCACAGTTACTTCCCCCCCACTTCACTTATATTTTGTAAAACATTGAGGAATTAAAACGTTCCCATTCCTTCCTAATGCAATTCTCTCATTTATTTCATTTCATTTATTTTGGTCACAAAAGTTTCACTGAATTACACAAACTATTTTAACCCACTTTTTAATCATATATTGTTTCCAATTTTCTAACATTATTTCTAATATGAACAGTACAATCTTATGTACCTTTACAGAATCCCCTTTTCAGTTAAGTTTGCACCCATTATCTCTGAATAGGTCCTGTTTCTTTACATCTTGCTCCAAACTTTTGTAACTTCTCTTCCCCTCCTTCCCTTTCTTCTTCTCTCTCCACTTTTTACCCCCTTGTCTCTTCACCTCCATTTCCCTCTTCTATATTCCCCTTTTCTGTTGCTTTCCAACATTATATCCACTTTTTACATTGTTTTTTTCTTTTTTTGGCTGTTCTTTTAAGTCTTAAATTCTCCTTTCTCTTTCCCCCCTTTCCCCTTTCTTCCCCAGATAGAGTTACTTGTTCATTAAAGATGGCTTCTTCTTTGTCCCACTTTTCTAGTTTCACAGTCTTTTCTTGTTGTTTCTCATAGGTGCAGATCATCATTTCTAAGAATTGAAAAACTGAGCCAAAGGAGCCCTTCCCTTCTTGTGTCTCTTCTTTATATTTTTTAAATTCCATTTTCAGTTCATCCAAAAGTAATGCCATTGTAAAGTTTTTTAAACAACCACCCAATTGTTTTTAGTCATTCAAATATAGTTTCCAAAAGTTCCAGTGTCACCAAGCAGTCCAAATACACACAAGCTGTTTCTTTTAACACTTTCTTCTTTTTTCACTTTCTCTTCCTGGGGTTACTATTGAGTTGCAAAGTTCCAGTTAAAATGTATATTTTAGAAATCTTCTTAAGGTTTAATTTTTGATTCTTTTAAATTCCAGGCAGACTCCTCCTTCCAAATCCTGCCCTTATTCTTTTCCTCTCCCTTCCCATTTATAACAAAAAAAGAATTTTTTTAGTGTCCAGAAATCTTTCTTGTCCCCTTGGCATTTAATTATATTTCCAGTTTAGTTAGTTACTTATTGGTGCCAAAGCGGATTTTTCCGATTTCTCATTCAGCTCTCTTCACTGTCAATGTAGGAAGGAGAATGAAAGAAAAAAAAAACTTTCCCTTTTCACTTTCATTCGCTGTTTCCGACTCTCCTTTGGGAGAGATGTATCTTTTATAAAATTTAAATTCCAGGATACCTTAGTTGTTGCTTGTTATTCTGGTCAGCCAACACTTTCACTTCTTAACTTCCTCCTGCACTTTCTTTTCCGGCTGAGTGCTTTTTTGAGGTGACCATTTCTGACCACTGCTCTTACTGCCTTTGGGAAAGGGAATTTTGCCAGCTGAGGAGGAGAGATGCGGCTCCCTTCGATCCTGCTGGGGCTCCCCCGTCTTCGCCACCTCTATGGGGTGGCTTAGCCCCAAAGTCAGCTGGCTCGGGGCACTCCAACGGCGAGCCCAGGCAGAAACCGCACACAATCGTGAATTTCTGCCTGCCACCGAAGCCCTGCAAACTGGAAAAGGTTCGCAAACTTCCTAATATTGCTTTATAGGTAACAGCCAGCATTTTGACTTACATTCAGAGATAAATTAATAGCCTTTATTAAATAAAATAGCTTTTATTATAACAGCATGATGTGACACACCACAATTGTCCAGTAAATACATGGGCAGCTCCATTCTATGCCAGCTGAAATTTCCAGGTGGTTTTCTGGGGCAGTTCCATTTCGAGGAAATTGTAATAATCCAAGAGCAAGGTGGCTTAGGTATGGGTGATCATCTTCGGGATATATGTTTAGATGATGTGGAAGGGCAAATAGACAAAGTCCTCTTGACTGAGGCCTTCTCATTGGTTTTCCTCTTGTTTGGAACAGCCCACCCATCAAGATAAGAATCCCCCCACTCTTACAACCTTCTGGAGAATGGTTAACATCTGTGTGTTCTGGGAGGGCCATAGAGATTAGTAGCCAAAGTAAAATCTGTGTCACTAACAATATTATTTTGCGATTTAATGTATTTTATTGAATTATTATTTGAATTATATTATGATTTTATTTCTATTTTTTTATTTATTTTATTTATACAGAGCTGTGTAATGAGACTGTTTATAAATCAATTCTCTTCTCCTCAATTACAAATACTTTTAAAGCAAACTCAGCAAGCTTTAAAAATCTCTTTACCTTCCACTTTTTTTTTTGCAAGTTCAAACTATGCATTTAGAAGCAGAGCCATATTTAAAAAAAAAAACAAATTAGAGAGAGTTGGATATACAGTCTTAATACAAAACCAGGCCTTGGGGCTCATTTTAAGATAAAGGGAGAGAACTCAGAGAAGGACATACAGGAGATAATGAGAAGTACCAGAAAGTTAGCTGTGCATGTATGTGGTTATATATTAGAAAGTTCAGGAAGTAAGGAAGGAAGGACGGACGGAAGGAAGGAAGGAAGGAAGGAAGGAAGGAAGGAAGGAATTAATTTTGGGAATAGAGTAAAATAGTCCTTTATTTATGCTGTCTTTCTATGATTGGAACCAAGCAGCATTCTTTTGTGGACTGGTTAAAGTGGCATAAACTTCAGTTATATTGCTAAGAGCACAGAGCCTGGATTATGGAATACTACTCAGGTAATAATCCTTGTGCACAAAAAAGCAAATCTTTTACCTCCAGACAGGGGTGGGATTCAAATCTCTTAACAACCGGTTCTGTGGGTGTGGCCTAATTTGTGGGTGTGGCTTGGTAGTCATGGAAAGCCCATGTCACACTGAACCAACGGATGCAAAGAGGATGTAAAACGGACAAAAAACCTTGCCATCCGTTGGTTAACGCGATGTATCCGTTCTGTACTCACTGCCTCCATTTTGCTTCATCTCTATCCATCCAGCATCCGTTTATGGACGTTTCATCCATTCCAAAAGTTTTGGGCTGCCTAAAACTTTTGCACGGAAAATGTATCCAGTTCGTCCGTTCTGCATCCGCTACGCATCCACTACGCATCCGCTACGCATCCGTTACGCATCTGCTATATCCGCTAGGCATCCGCTATGCATCCCTGCAACTCCATCCGCTCCAGCGGTAAACGGATTCAGGGAGGAAGCGGAACGGATGCAGAATGGATGCAGAACGGATGGCTAGCGGATGCAGAACAGAAACAAAGTGTTTAAAACGGAAAAAACGTTCGCAGTGGGGACCTATCTCGGATATTAAGGATGTCTACAGGATGCCTAGAGGATGCCTAGTGGAAAACCTATACTGCCTATAAAAAGGGGGAGCAACTTGCCTGCATCGCACTTTCAGAACAGCAGCCCAGCGGTGCAGACCTCTGCAGCCTTCATCTACCTCTTCCTCTTCCACAGCATCCAGTCATGTCCACCGTGGATTGTAACAAAGTCCTTTCAGCAGCCACCATCGTTCTGCAACAGTGCAAAGCCATCTGCAGGCTCTGTGAACATTACTGAGAGAAGAAAAGGAGCCACCCAAAAAGAGTCTGGGTCCGAAGATGGTTCGCCAGTAGAGCGGAGGATGACTGTACAACAAGCTGATGGTGGAGCTCAGGAGCGAAGACACTCGGGCATTCCACAACTTCACGAGAATGCCTCCAGCCATGTTTGACGAAGTTGTGCAGCGCCTGACACTCAGGTTGACCAAGGCAAACACCAGCTTCCGGCCTAGCCTGGAACCTGGGCTCAAGGTGGCACTCACTCTGCGCCACCTGGCCTCAGGGACCTCCCACAGGAGCATGCAGAACGGCTGGAGGGTGCCATCCAACACCATCAGCATTGTGGTCAGAGAAGTGGTGCAGGCCATCATCGAAGAATACAAGGAGGAGCTCCTCCAGTGCCCCTCCACTGAAGAAGGATGGAAGAAAGTTGCACAGCAGTGGTATCAGAAGTGGAACTTCCCCCACACCGTTGGAGCCATAGATGGCAAGCATGTGGCCTGCAAATCTCCAGCCAAGTCGGGGTCCACTTATTTCAACTCCAAGGGCTTCTTCAGCATCATCCTCTTTGCCATGGTCGATGCTGACTACAAGTTCATGTACATCGATGCTTCAGGCAACGGCTCATCTTCGGATGCCCAGGTATACAATGCCAGTCATCTCAAGGAGGGGCTGGAACGCAACCTCATCGTGGGCTTCCCAAATCCAGAACCCCTGTCCAACGACACACAAGATGTGCCCTACTTCATCATGGGGGATGACGACTTCTCCCTCACAACCTACCTCATGAAGCCCTACACCTCCAGACTCCTCATCCATGAAGAGAGGATCTTCAACTACAGGCTGTCCAGGGCAAGGCGGGTGGTGGAGAACGCCTTTGGCATCCCGGCCAACAGGTTCCAGGTACTTCTCACCACCATGCAGCATTGCCCAGAGACCGTGAGGAGGATCATGGAAGCTTGCTGCATCCTGCACAATCTCATGCGCACCCGCTACCCAGTCTTGCAGAACAGGCTCGTGGACCTCCAACAAGCCAATGGGGTCATGGAGCCTGGGGAATGGAGGCAAGGGCAAAACCTGATCGACACTGAGGATGTGCAAGGCCCCAACAGAGCCTCAAATGAAGCGAAGAAGCAGCGCAACCTCCTGAAACACTGATGCAACTCCCCAGCTGGAGCAGTGGAGTGGCAAGACAGGATGGTAGATGCTTAATGGATGCTTCCTTCAGCCTGTCTCATCACACAGATGAGATTGGGCCATGTATGTTTGGTTGGCCTACAATGAACAGGGCGTTTAATAAAGAGTTGTGTTTATGTTGACATGTGTGGATAATTATTACATTATTATTGATAATAAAGGGCCGTAGGTGTGGCACCTGGGAGGGTGGACCATACAGTCCCACTATGCTTGCACTGGAGGTTTATCTATCCCACAGCTATTACCCATCCCAAAGGTATCCCTGCCCATCCCACAGGTATCCCTGCCCATCCCACAGCTATCTTAACCCATCCCACAAGCATGCAAAGGCTTAAACCATTTCTAAAAGTTTCCAGCAAGACTTTATGAAAAAAAAGAAATGAAGCAAGCGTGTGAATCATAAATAGACTTTATTAACAACAAGCTATAAGACAAAAATGAGTCTCTGGCACTCCTCTTGGTCGCTCAGTCCCAGGGGTGAAGGGTGCAGGTGCTGTGGAGGTGGCTGGTGCTCGAGTGCTTGTCATCAGCTCCTCCAGAAGCAGAAGCAGCAGAAGCGCCAGCCCCAGAAGAGCGAGCCCGTGCCGCAGAAGCCCCAGCAGAACCAGAGTGAGGGCCAGGGGGTGGGATGGTAGCCCTGTCCCTCTTGCCAGGGCTGGCAGCATATGCTGAGGCTTGCTGTGCTTCCGCATGGTTGTGGGGTTGCTGGCTAGCAGGGAGGCTGGCAGGAACCAAGGCTGGAAGAAAGGCTGGCAGGCAGGCTGGCAGGCAGGCAGGCACCAAGGCTTGCAGGCAGACATGAACCAAGGCTGGCAGGAAGGCTGGCAGGCAGACATGAACCAAGGCTGGCAGGAAGGCAGGCAGCAAAGCTGGCAGGCAGACCGGCTGGCAGCAAGGCTGGTAGCAAGGCTGGTAGCAAGGCTGGCAGCAAGGCTGGCAGGCAGACATGCAGGCAGGGCAGGCAAGGCCATCAATGTGTCCGGCAGCAGGTCTTTCCTCTGAATGGCGACCTGCTTCCGAGCTGCTTCCGTTATATCCGCGGGGCTGATGCAATGCATCCTCCCCGCATGCGCAGTGAATGCCAGACATCCATTAGGCTTCCGCTATGCATCCACTAGGCTTCCGCTCTGCATCCGCTTCATCCGTTCGGCGTCCGCTCTGCTTCTGCTCTTTCCGTTCCGTGTCCGCTTCGCTGAGGCCCCCCGGAAGCCCTGCGGATGTGCCACCCACTCCCATCCGCTCCCATCCGCTTCCATCCGCTAGGCTTCCATTCCGCATCTGCTTTGCATCTGCCCTGCGTCCTCCCCGCGTCCGTGTTATCCGCTCTGGTTATGCAAATTTTCGCCCCTTTTGAGAGTGGATAACAACGGATGGAACATTTTGCTCATCCGCTGTGTCCTTTTTGCATCCGTTGGCCAGTAAGCATCCGTTGGCCGTTTGCATCCGTTGGGCTTAACTGGGTGGGCATGGCTTGTATGTAAATATTATAAATATTTATGTAACTATTGATTTTTTTAATAAAAAAGAGAAACTTTTACCCCAAAGCAGGCAAAGAAAGCAGGCAGATTGAATTACTGAATCAGACAGAATCACAGATTCTCTTAGAGATCTATCTATCTGCAGTCGGTTACCTGAGTCTGTCACATAAAATTTGCTTGCAAGCAAACTCACAAAATTAACTCACAACATACCATGGATGTCAATATTGAATTTTTTTATTTAAAAAAGAGCAACTTTACCTCAAAGCAGGCAAGGCAGGCAGGCAGACTGAGTTGCGCACAGAATCACTGATTAATTTAGAGATCTATCTATCTGCAATCAGCTACCTGGTTCTGCACTGAAAAGCTTCAGTCCAAGGATTTCCTGCTTTCTAGCTAATCTAAATCTCCTGGCAGAGCAGAACAGCTGACGGTCGGGAAAAAGAAAAAAATAGCAACTTACCAAACCAGGCAAGTTGGATGGCTTGCATGCTAGGTAAGGAGTGAGTGGCTGGGAGGGGAGGGGCCAGCCACTGGAGTGATTTGCCAGTTCTCCAAACTGCAGACAATCGTGTGTGCAGCCTTTGCAAGAAATCATCAGCTGTGCTGCTGACAAGTGCTGTGCTCTGGTGCGAAGTGTTTGAAAATCCTTGTTTTCTGCTTTTTCAACCTCAGCTATGCCACGCAAAGCAGCTGAGGAGGGAAAAGCAGGGAATAAAGGAAAGCCTAGAGCCCGGCCAGGCAGGTGGGCCAAACACCGAACTGGTTCAGTGTCAGCTGCTCTTCACAGCTACAGGTTCTATAGAACCGGGCCGAACTGGTAGCATCCCACTCCTGTCTCCAGAGAGATACCCCTGTCTCTTTCTTGTTCAGTGGAATTTGACCCACATTTCTTTCTCTTTTACCACAAATTTTCACTAACCTGCCTGTGCAAGGTATTCATCCTCTATGAGTCTAGCCAGGCCAAAATCAGCAACTTTGCAACAAAGGGACTCTGAGACAAGAATGTTGGCTGCCCTGAGGTCTCTGTGGATGAAGTTCATTCTCTCAATGTATGCCATCCCTTCAGCAATCTAGGAGAAATAAAGTCAACAGTGAACATATCTGGTGGTGAAAAGATCCAAAGATTGTTCTGCTCAATAGAGAGAAGAGTTTGTGGTTTTGATGAGGAACTAACAACAACAACAAAAATCCATATATTTCTATTTGTCTTCGTTTTTTTGTAATTGCAAGTTGGTTCCATCATATTTCTGCATCAGCTTACAAATTTACAGTTTTTACTCTTTTTTACTACTTTTACTAATGTGTATTTTTGACTGCCATTGTCCTGAACAGATCCATTTGGAAAAAAAAAGCACTTTTAAAAAATGGAAAATTGAGTAAGAGTGAATTCCAAAACAATAAAAGCCTTTTGGCTTTCTTTGCTGTTTCTAGAAATGAAAACGCTGGTCATTTTTTGCTCTTGCTAAGCCAGGCATCTTATTGAAAATGACTGAAGTGATTTTTCCTACTGTATCAGCAACTAAAATGCAATCCAAAATCTTCTGCCAGCAAACACCCTGGTGGCTTTTTATTTTTAACGAAAGGGACACTACATTTTTTATTCCATACAGATTTGTTAGGGGTTTTTATCACACAGTTTCAAAAAGGATATGAAAACATATTTTCCACAACTATGTCATATGCTTAAGTTGATTTGCTTTTTGTTCAAATGCTGCTCACCTCAGTGGAAAATGGAGCACTCAGAAGAGTGTTATTTCCTGTCCTGACCTCAATGTGATAAAGGTTGCAATCTGGTTTCCTCTCAGTGCACTAGTGAGGCTGACCACAGGACCAAGTACACATTGATAGCCTTCTGATTTTAACTTTTGTGTAGAAATAAGGGGTCATCACTGGATGTGCCTGTGGCCTATTTACACAAATAACACTGTTGTGATGACATTTGCTATTAGACCTATATTTGGTGGTCAGTTGCTGTTAGTATGTGCTGTGTTCCTGATGCGGGGAAACAATTTGAGGTAAACTGGCATTTCAAATCCATGTGCTTTATATTTCATAGAAATAACTCAAAAAAGTATTTTATGGGCTTTTTCTGCATTCAGTCTTTACCACAACATTGTCAGGTGTGTCTGGCTTTCAAACGGTGATCTCTCCATGACCATTCAGTGAGTGTCATGGTAGGGTTGGGAGAATCATCTTATCAAGGAAATGAGTGGCATGTAAATTTAATACATAAAATTGAGATTGAATCTTCAAATATGACACAATAGCCAGGAAACCTCTTTTTGGGGCTCACAGTCACGTTCCCTCAGAGGTTATCTGCTGGAATTTACATCTCAGGATGAGGAAAATAGCTTCTCTGTGTCTTGTTTTTATTATTGTTTTTGCTGTTTCTTTTGTTTTTCTTTTGTCTCTCATGTGTACCCCTTCGACACAATTTTTTCTTTGTCTTCCTTCACTACTCCCTCACATTCTGTCATTTTGGCCATGCCTTCCATTTCTTTTTGTCTACCACCTAATCTATAGGTGAATCACTTCTGCTATGGGCTACTCCCCACTTGCATCTATTCATACTAGAAACATCATCTTTGCTTTTTCATGTTCTCAAGATGTTGCAATCAATTTGTCTTCAGCTCTTCCATGAGATGCCCTTAAGTTCTTCCTAACTGTATCAGTATTTTCTCCTTAAGCCAAGAGCAACTTGTGGTGGTTCCAAGTTTTGTCAAATCTGACATGCTTTGCTGCCCATCATGTATAGGGGATCAATCTAGTGTCTTGTACTATTTCAGATCTGTGCTCACCTGCTTCCTTCCCTTCAATTCCTGAGCACTTTCCTTTCTTCTCCTCTCCCTTCCCCTTCCCTTCTTTCCTCTCTGTCTGCAGCCTTTATGCTTCTCCGTGTTACCTTTTCCCCTTGTTCTCCCATACATCTTTTTTCTCTTTTAAAAAAGGTAGATTGATAGTGATTGGGGATTCTATTGTTATTTAATTGCTAGGTTGAGAAAATAGTAAGACTTTGTACCATTAGAGTATTAAATAATTTACCTGAGCGGAGAAATCTATTAGTTTTGCAAGAGACAGATTCTTCCCTTGACTGGTGCTCAAGAAATCAAGCAGGCTTCCTATCCAAAAATAAAAACAGCAATAAAAATATAAGGACATTTTGGTTGAAATATATATTTATAAAGCTGGATGTGATAATACTTTATTAGTTAAGCCAGTTTTCAGTTGGTATTTGGGTTCAGCTTTAGGCTGTGATTCTTGCCAAGGGATGACAATCATACCACTTAATTAGTGGTTTTTTTTAAAAAATAAGTTTTTAAGTGATTTTGTAATGGTTGCATTATCATATTACTAGATTTGTTGATTCTTCAATAAAATTTTGTGTATATATGCAAATAAATTTACTATCAGCGTAGCCTGCCCATGGCAGATCCTTGGATTAGCTAATTATATTGTCAACATTACTCAATCCCTCCATGAAAAATGGCTGGAGAAAACAAGGGGAAAAAAGACTAGATGTTTTCCCCAAAACATCTGTTAACAACAGAGTTTCTGTACCCAAAATACGAACAAAGGTAAGGATGGAAGAATTACAGCCATGTTGTCTTTGTGGCAATTTCCACTTTGCAACAATACCATACAGACTTACTTCAATAGTTGCTTGAACTTTGAACCTGTGCTGAAAGAGCAGGGAAAATAGACTGCTCCGAGTATTTGAGGCTTATTAAACAAATCACAAATGCTTGAGAAAAAAATGCCACTATAATCAGATTTGGCCTGCTTAGTTCATATTTAGAGCACTGATAGATAGCCATTAGAATGATCGACAAGACACACTTACCCTTGGCCATGTATTCTGTTACAATATAAATTGGCTGCTGGGTCACCACAGCATGCAATCGAACCAACTTGTTATGCTGAAGTCTCTTCATCAAGTTGGCCTCAGCCAAAAAGGCATCGGGGGCCATGCTGCCTTCTTTTAACATCTTGACTGCAACCTTCACATTGTTCTTGTAATAACCTGCAAAAAGGGGGGGAGAGTTAATGACTATCAGGTAATATTCTATAAAACACAACTAGGTTTGTGGACAAATGTTGGCTCTCAAACCTAAAATCAGCATCCCACAGAACATTCCAAGTCTGCCCAGCCACCTTTTGGGAGCAAACTGCTGAATAAGAGTGTCAAAATTTCTATCAAGTTTTCATAGGAAACAAAAGAAGGGGAAGGTCTTTTTAAACCATGGGAAGTTTTGAAAGTGGACAGGGAATTATAAATTCTCCCAAATAGGAGGAGATCCTATTGGCCACATTTTCCTCATTAAAAGCTTTTCTTTTGATTGTGCTGTATAGCAAGATTTTGGATCTGAGGATGTGGCCATTTATCAGGCCAGATTGCTTATTACTTTAGCATAGCTATATCTATTACGGCTGTGGCTGATCAGGATTTTTCCCATCAACTGCTGTCTGATTCTTTTTTCTTTAACCAAAAATACCAAGGATTTAAACTGGACCCTTATTTTATTTGCTTGTTAAGATTTATATCAGGAAATTCAGGCTGATTTATTTAAGAAACACAACTCTGGCTGGCTTGGAACAGTTATATGAAATGAAGCAACATAAAAATGATAAGATCAAAAAGCAATTCAAGCAAAAATAAAACTAATCTTCTTTGCTACAACTGTACCATTGGAGTCTTCAAGCTCCAATCTCAGTTTCTCTCAGTCTTGGGGGAAGATTTGGAAGCCCTGATCTGGTAGCATTATTTTAATGTAATTTTAATGTAATTTTGCCATTTTTGTAAGCACTTTACAAAGCTGAAACCAAATGGAAACATGAGATCTTCATCCAGTACACTACTTCCTCTTCACATGCCATAGCCTTCAAATTAAAAGTAAGAGCCATGGTTAGAGTGCAGTACTGCAGGCTACTTCTGCTGATTTCCAGCTATTTGCAATTTAGCAGTTCAAATCTCACCAGGCTCAAGGCTGACTCAGCCTTCCATCCTTCTGAAGTGGGTAAAATGAGGACCCAGATTGTTGGGGGCAATATGCTGACTTTGTAAACCACTTATAGAGGGCTGTAAAAGCACTGTGAAGCGGCATATAAGTCTAAGTGCTATTGCTAAGAGCTCATAGACAGAGTGGGGAGTACCAAACTTTTTTCTTTCTCTTTTAATTAGATATTTTTGAGAAAGAGTAGAAGTAAAAGGAGGAGGCACAACATAATAATGAGTATATAAAGACTTTCATTAAGTTATGGAGGTTATACTGTCAGTCTTAACTTACCCATCCATACCTCACCAAACTGGCCTGCTCCCAGTTTCTTGATGAGTTTTATAGTGTCTCGTGGGATTTCCCATTCATCAGTAGCCCAGGGTATTTGTGGAGTCAGAGACTTGCATGGATATCTTAGGCTCTGACACAAACCATTATTATTAGCTGTACAGGATGACACAAAGAGAAAGTAGAACAAACCAAAGGTAAATTTTCAGAGAATGAGATAACAAAAATCAGTTGGACAGTTCCCTATAGTTTTGAGGTTGGAAAAGTAATCTCTGCTCCCAAATTAAGGAAGAAGAGAACTTTCAGATCCCTTTCCTGAAGGAAGGGAAAGAATTGAGATAAACAGAGATTTTCACATTTTGTTTCATCACCATGCCCTCTAAAGCTTTTGATCCTTTCATAATATTAATAGAAGAACCCTGATACCAAAACACTATGTAATGGGAGGAAATACATGATATGCATTTTCTTCCTCCTCCTCATCTTCATGAGAGATCATTTATGCTTTACATAAAGAGAACATGACCTATTTAAATCTGCTGTTCTGTAGTGATATTACTTATGCAGGTAGGATATATATGTGAAAAATACTAATGCAAACTGATAGTTTCTCAGTCTTGTCCTCACTGCAGTCTTTGCAACAGACAATATGTTTGGGATAGCACTAATGGCTTTCCAGTTCCTCCACCTTATAGAGAATTGGAAGGGGAATAGTCAAATAAGTTTTGGGAGAACAGGACAAAGTAAAAAATAATCAGGTATCTGGAAAAACAAATCTAATGCAAAATTCAGTGCAAGATGAAAACTATTTTTGGACTATAATTTTATACATGGGCTTTTACAGCATGTAAAGTTTGGATTTCTCTAAAAATAAGAAGTTAACATTTAAGTCTGGATTTGATATGCTCATCAAGAATAGATTTCTTAGATTAGGCAGAAATTACTACAATTTCCTGTTCTGAGTTATAGTTCATATTATATTGATGACTTAATTAGGTAGATCTAAGGCCTTAATTAGCAGAGGTAGATCTTAATTAGGTAGATCTAGATCACTTGAGACTTCAAGAAGTCTCATTTTTGCCCTTTGTCAAAAATGGTGTAGGGTCTCCTGCTTGGGCAGGGGTTTGGATTAGATGACCTACAACTCTGTTAATCTGTAAATCTATGAACTACAGCCAGCTTTTTAAACTGAATTTTATTTAACTTAATGTTTCATTTATCTTTTTTGTTTTATTTTCTTGATTGTACTTTTAAATATCTAATCAAAATCAATTTAAAAAATAATAAAATCAATACTTTTTTTTCCGTATGCTTACATTGGTCATCTCAACTCTTGGCTCTCCATTGACTTTGGGCAATCTGAACTTGCTTACTTTGCAAACTGTTCCTTTTTCTTCATCAGTTACAAGGAACCGACAGAACTTAAGCTAAATTGTTCTGCTTCTATGGGGCATTCTTTTTCAGCATTAGGACTGCAGAAAAAACAATTACTACCAGCCTGCCTTCAATCAAGGACCTGTATATTGCACAAGTCAAAAAGAGGGCTGTGAAAATATTTACAGACTCCTCACATGCTGGACATAAACTGTTTCAATTCCTACCCTCAAAACAACACTATATAGCACTGCAAACCAAACAACTAGACACAAGGATGGTTTTTTTCCTGAACACCATCACTCTGCTAAACAAATAATTCCCTCAACACTGTCCAACTATTTACAAAGTCTGCACTACTATTAGGCCCTGTCACACTGGACAACGGATGCAAAACGTTTGTAAAAAGGACACAGTGGACGAGCAAAATGTTCCATCTGTTGTTATCCGCTCTCAAAAGTGCCCCAAATTTGCATAACCAGAATGGACAACATGGAAAGGAATGGACGGGGGGAGGACGTAGGGCGGATGGAAAGCGGATGCTCCACCGAAGCCTAGCTGATGGAAGCGGATGGAAGCGGATGGCACATCCGCAAGGCTTCCAGGGGAGCACAGCAAAGCGGACGCGGAATGGAAAGAGAGGATGCAAAGCGAATGCCGAGCGGATGAAGCGGATGCAGAGCGGAAGCCTAGTGGAAGCTTAGCGGATACCTAGCGTTCACTGTGCATGCGGGGAGGATGCATTGCGTCAGCCCCGTGGATATAAAGGGAAGCAGCTCGCAAGCAGGTCACCAATCAGAGGAAAGACCTGCTTCCAGACACAGCTTGCCAGCCAGCCAGCCAGCAACCCAACAACCATGGGGAAGAAACGGAAGCCTCTGCCATCTGCTGCCAGCCCTGGCAAGAGGGACAGGGCCACCCTCCCACCCCCTGGCCCTGACTCTGCTTCTGCTGGGGCTTCTGCTGCCCGGGCTCGCTCTTCTGGTGCTGGGGCTTCTGCTGATGCTGCTTCTGGTGGTGGTGCTTCTGCTGGTGCTTACTCTGCTGGCACTGCTCCTGGTGCTGGGACTTCTGCTGGTGCTTACTCTGCTGGCACTGCTCCTGGTGCTGGGGCTTCTGCTGGTGCTTACTCTGCTGGCACTGCTCCTGGTCCTGCTGGTCCTGCTGGTGCTCCTGGTCCTGCTGGTGCTCCTGGCCCTGCTGGTGCTCCTGGTCCTGCTGGTGCTCCTGGTCCTGCTCTTGGTCCTGCTGGTGCTGCTGGTCCTGCTGGTCCTGATTTTGCTGCTACTGTTGTTGTTGTTGCTGCTGCTGCTGCTGGTGGTGTGGAGGAGCAGCCCCTACAACCTCGAAGCCCTTCTGATGAGGGCCCATATGGCCCTGCCAAAGGGAGGAAGAGGCAGACGTGTGAACGGGAGAGGAGGTAATACACCATAGAAGAGGAACATGAGGAGGAGGTGCTGGAGTGGCTGAGAGAGAATGAATATCTTTGGCGGAAGGGACACAGGCTCTATCGAGACACCAAGAGGAAGCAGGCTGCTTGGAGAGAGAAGGCGGAGAGCCTGGGCTACACTTCGGAGGTGCTTCTCAGCTGGTGGAAGCACATGCACACCTGGTACGGGAAGCTGCACCTCAAGAAATCTGGCCAGGCCGCAGTCAAGCTGACGGACCAGGAGACCTACGGGGTGGCCAAGTGCAGCTTCTTGGAGGGTGAGATCCACCACTGAGGAATAGCCCCTCTCACAACCCTCTCTCTCAGGCAGCCTGCTGAGAGCCAGTCCTCTTCTGGCCAAGAGTCAGCTCCTGTGTCCAGGCAGGTATCTGTGGAGCGTGCCACGATGGAGACCCCCCCAACAGCTGTACTACCCCTGGTGGAGCACGTGGAGGACCTCCTGATGCAGTGGGAGAAAGGAGACGGCACTTCCACCACAGCCCAACCCGCATCCACCCCTAGCTCCACCTTCACAGAAAGGCAGAGAGGCAGACCGGAGGTGCAGAGCCACACTGTCCTGCTGGAGATAAGAAACACCATCAGGAGCAGCGAAGATCTCCTCTCTCAGCTGGAACACACTGACGCCCCATCCTCCAACCGCAAGCCTCACCTACATCAACCAGGCTCTCATGAACATGTCGGAACCCCAGTACCAGGTGGTGAAGGATAGGATCACCAATCTTCTTCACAAGCCTCCAGACCAAGATGAACCTGTTCCCACCCAGTCCAGGCCTGCTCCTCCACCCCAGGTGATGTCACTGCTCTTCCAAGGCTTTCCACAGGCCCTCCCCTACCAAGGCTACAGCTACCAGGAGGTCAAGCAGCACAGGCAGCCCTTCCCAGTCCAGGCATAGGTACATCGGATGCCACCGGTGCCACTGAGGCCACCGATACCACCCACACCACTTATGCCAGCCACGCCACAGATGCCACCCACACCACCGATGCCACCGACGCCAGTCCTCACTCAGCTGCAGACCAGAGAGCCCCACTACACTGCTCCTTCCTCAACCCCACAGCCAAGCCCAGCCTCAGTACATCTGTCATCGGTATTGGGGCTGACACCCCATGTCATGGAGGAAGGGGCTCTCAACATCATGGGGCTGAGCCAGCTGTCTGAGAGCTTCCTCAACACACCGTCCCCTGTTGTCCTCTCGGGGCCAGGCACCCCAGTGGCGCCTCAGACCAGCACTCCAGCAGCAGCCACCTCCACAGCACCTGGACCCTTCACCCCTGAGAGGATGGGAATGCCTCAGACTGACTGAGAAGAGTGCCAGAGACTGGGTGGCTACCTGTTGACTTTATTTTTGCTTAGGACACTTGACTTGGGTCATTTTTCTTTTACAGCTTGTTATTAATAAAGATTATCTTTGCTTCACACACTTGTTTCCTTTATTTTTGTCAATAAAGTCTTGGAAACTTTTAGAAATGGTTTAAGCCTTTGCATGCTTGTGGGATGGGTAAGGATAGCAGTGGGATGGGCAGGGATACCTGTGGGATGGGTAATAGCTGTGGGATGGGCAGGGATACCTGTGGGATGGGCAGGGATACCTTTGGCATGGGTAATAGCTGTGGGATAGATAAACCTCCAGTGCAAGCATAGTGGGACTGTATGGTCCACCCTCCCAGGTGACACACCTATGGCCCTTTATTATCAATAATAATGTAATCAATCATCCACAGATGTCAACATAAACACAACTCTTCATTAAATGCCCTGTTCATTGTAGGCCCACCCAACATACATGGCCCAATCTCATCAATGTGATGAGACAGGCTGAACGAAGCATCCATTAATCTATCATCCTGTCTTGCCACTCCACTGCTCCAGCTGGGGAGTTGCACCAGTGTCTCAGGAAGTTGTGCTGCTTCTTCCCTTCACGTGAAGCTCTGTTGGGGCCTTGCACATCCTTAGTGTCTATCAGGTTTCACCCTTGCCTCCATTCCCCAGGCTCCATATCCCCATTGGCTTGTTGGAGGTCCACGAGCCTGTTCTGCAAAACTGGGTAGCGGGTGCGCATGAGATTGTGCAGGATGCAGCAAGCTTCCACGATCCTCCTCACGGTCTCTGGGCAATGCTGCATGGTGGTGAGAAGTACCTGGAACCTGTTGGCCAGGATGCCAAAGACGTTCTCCATCACTCGCCTTGCCCTGGACAGCCTGTAGTTGAAGATCCTCTCTTCACGCGTGAGGAGTCTGGAAGTGTAGGGCTTCATGAGGGAGGTTCTGAGGGAGAAGGCGTCATCTCCCATGATGAAGTAGGACACATCTTGCATGTCGTTGGGCAGGGGGTCTGGATCTGGGAAGCCCATGATGAGGTTGCCTTCCAGCCCTTCCTTGAGGTCACTGGCGTTGTATACCTGGGCATCTGAACCTGACCTGTTGCCTGAAGCATCGATGTACATGAACTTGTAGTCAGCATCAACCATGGCAAGGAGGATGATACTGAAGAAGCCCTTGTAGTTGAAATAAGTGGACCCCAACTTGGCTGGAGCTTTGCAGGCCATGTGCTTGCCATCTATGGCTCCAACAGTGTGTGGGAAGTTCCACTTCTGTACCACTGCTCTGCAACTTTCTTCCAGCCTTCTTCAGTGGAAGGGAACTGGAGGAGCTCCTCCAGGTATTCTTCGATGATGGCCTGCACCACTTCTCTGACCACAATGCTGATGGTGTTGTGTGGCACCCTCCAGCCCTACTGCATGCTCCTGTAGGTGGTCCCTGAGGCCAGGTGGCACAGAGTCAGTGCCACCTTGAGCCTAGGGTCCAGGCTGGGTCAGCAGTTGGTGTTTGCCTTGGTCAACCTGGGTCTCAGCCACTTCATCAAACATGGCTGGAGGCATCCTCATGAAGTTGTGGAATGCATGAGGGTCTTCGTTCCTGAGCTCCACCATCAGCTTGTTGTACAGTCCGTACTCTGCTCTTCTCCCGATCCATCTTCAGACCCAGACACTTCTTGGCCGCCTCCTTTTCTTCCCGTAGAACAAGTGAAAGAGCCTGTAGATG
Organism: Laticauda colubrina; assembly: GCA_015471245.1. Classification (NCBI taxonomy): domain Eukaryota; kingdom Metazoa; phylum Chordata; class Lepidosauria; order Squamata; family Elapidae; genus Laticauda; species Laticauda colubrina. The sequence goes on from BLBF01000036.1 coordinate 1,246,138, forward strand.
GCTTCGCATTGTTGCAGAACGATGGTGGCTACCAAAAGGACTGTGTTACGATCCATGGTGGACATGAATGGATGCTGTGGAACAGCAAGAGCCAGATGAAGGCTGCAGAGGTCTGCACAGCAGGGCTGCTGGACTGAAAGTGAGATCCAGGTGAGTTCCTCCCCCTTTTTTAGGCAATATAGGTTTTCCACTAGATGTCCTTTTGCATCCTCTAGGCATCCTGCAGACATCCTAAATATCCGAGATAGGTCCCCTCTGCGAACATTTTTTCGGTTTTAAATGCTTTGTATGAGAGCTGCATCCGCTTTCATCCTTTCTCCATCCGTGCTACTAACGCTGCGCGTCTGTTCTGCGTCCGTTTCGCTTCCTCCCTGTGTCCATTTTCCGCTGGAGCGGATTTGAGTTGCGCGGATGCGCAGCGGATGCCTAGCGCATATAGTGGATGCGTAATGGATGACGACGGATGTAGAACGGATGTTCCCCGTATTCATTGCAGATGCAGAACGGACACGTTGGATACATTTTCCGCTCCAAAAGTTTTGAGCAGCTCAAAACTTTTTGAGCAGATGGAACCTCAGTCGATGGATGCTGGACGGATAGAGAGGATGAAAAACGGAGGCAGTGAGTACAGAACAAATGAATCACGTTAACCAACAGATGGCAAGTGTTTCTCTCCGTTTTACATCCTCTTTCCATCCGTTGGTGCAGTGTGACATGGGCTTTACTGTTAACCTTCTCATCACTCCTTATCACCCATCCCCTCCCACTTGTAACTGTATAAATGTAACTTTGTCGCTTCCATCCTTACAATACCCTATGACTATTATTAAGCTTTGTACCTTATGATTCTTGACTCTTGATGAATGCATCTTTTCTTTTATGTACACTGAGAGCATTTTCACCAAGACAAATTCCTTGTGTGTCCAATCACAATTAGCCAATAAAGAATTCTCTTCTCTTCTCTCCTCTTATGCTCTCTTCTACTCTCTTCTGCTCTCTTCTGTTCTATTCTGCTCTATTCTGTTCTATTCTGTCATATTAAGTATGAATCTGTCAGGTTTCAGAAGTATTCTTACTGGAATAATGTTTCACAAGCTTTTGCAAAGAAGAAAATGTAATCCAGGGACAGATGTAGTATCCACCTTGGTCCATAGTGGAGATTTTGTAATGCTTAACAATATCCTCTTGAGAGATAATGTCTCTAATAGAAAGTGAAAATGTACCTGGAATAAGAAAAAAAGGGGAATTATTTATTGGTGCTTAAATTGTGGCACCAGAAGAAACAGTGTACCATAGAGAGACTCTTCCATCCAACATGTACCTTCCAGGCCAGCAAATCTCAGAATTCCCAGTACCTGCAGCATACTGGGAAGTGAAGTGTCAACTTATCTGAAGGGCGCCAAACTAGAGGAAAGTACTTTTGAATTTTTAGCAACATCAGAATACAGGATCAGATTTATGTAACTAGGGACAAAGCAATGAACAATGAAAAGGAGACCAGATATTTGTTAAATTTTGGGCCAGATCTCTCTCCCTCCCTTTACCATCTCACCAATACTGCCCGGAAGAAGGAGGAGAACCACCATAGCAGAATGTCCATCATTTCTAATCCTCATACATGGTCCTGAATGACATTATGATGGAATGCATCAAAACCACTAAGTAATCAGAGAAAGCTAAGACAATCACATCATCCCTGAGCTCGTCTACCAGAAGCCACCAACAAGCCTGATCAATGCTGCTTCTGTATTATTTTCCTGTTTGAAACTGAACTAAAAAGGATTTAGATAATTTTCTCCAGAGCTATCTGGACTCAGTCAAACCTTCTTCTCAACAACCATCCCTAGGGAAAAAAAAAGATTGGAAATTGGATGAAAATTATTTAAAACTCTTGGGTTCATTGACAACATCTTGAGGAGGGATGTACCATCACCTTCAAAAAAAGGTGGGACGACTGACTCTATCATATTACTAAATATACCCAGTCAAATGCCATCTGCTGGCTGGTGGGAGAAACAAAATTGAATAAAAAGGTTTCTATGTCCATATCTTCAAGAATGACAGATTCAAACTCAATCCATACAAGGCCTTGGTTCAGTCATCTCAACAGTACTTTATAAATCACAACCTTTAACTCTGGCTAAATCTGAATGATTTTACCCTCGAAGAATTAGAATAATTCTCATAAAAGTTCTGCAAATGATCTTGCCACCTGCCCTTCCCCAGACATCTTTAAACAATTGCTAGACTGCTATCTGTGGAGAAGATCCAAATGAAAAAATAAGATATTGTTGTTGTTTTTATTACCACGATGTAATCCCTAATCTGGGCTTCTCATGCAAGTTTTACTTTTACATACAAAACAATTTTACAACTTCTTACCTGGAACACTTTCACTTTCCCTTATCAAAAATGAGCCTACACTGTTGCCAGGCATCATTAATAAACGTTCAGCATCTTTTCTGTTAAGGCCTTTAAAAAACCATCTGAAAAAGAAAGAGCAAGTTTTTTATACAATGATTCCAACTAGAACAATTTTGTTTTTTTTCAGACATGGCAACTTCAAACTTGGCTGGGGAATTTTGAGAGTTGACATTCACACATCTTAAAAATGTCGAGTGTGAAAAACATTGCACTTGAGCAATTATTTTTTTAAAAAGCCTGGAAATGTGGAAAATTGCATATTATAATTGTTTTCCCCTGGCTTTTCACTAAGTTTTATAGTGAATTCAGAAGTTCAAAAATGTTATTTAATGCTATGTAATCTTAACAATTTATTTTTTATATGTTTTGCATTGAAATGTTTAAACTTAATAGGCAATTACACTAGTTTGTTCAGAAGAATATATTAAATGTCTCCTGAAAGTTCTCCATTTTTAAATTAACAGCTTTCTCTTCACTTTCATTTTTATTTCACTTTTGCTTCCCCTTGTTTATCCTTTAAATCTGTAGTTGTATAGCCCAAACACATTTTTCTGGGATAAGTTGTACTAAATTAAATGCAGATGCATACAGTAAATATCCATATGATTGCTTTTGTTAATTGGTCCCTGTCCCTTATAGGGTCAGTCACATTCCTGAATCAGCCATTAATAACACAGCTTGTGGGTGAAACTTCACTTTTTTCCTTGCCCACAGACCAATTAATCTTATCACTTTCTACTCTAGTTTTTTGTGACGTCAACTGTATACTTTGGGGAAAAACTCAAATGAAACCAAAGAGCATAACAATATTCATTGTCTTCATAGCAAGGAAACAAACCATTAGAAGCTACTATATAAGGGGACAAAAAATAAGAAATATTCAGTTACATTCATAAATTAAAAAAATAATTACATGGATCTTATTAAAAGACTTGCATAATAATTATTTCATTTATTTGTCCAACAATTTAGCGAACTCCATAGGAAGCTGTCCAGGAAATGGAGCAGCCTGATGGTGGAGGCCTACAGTTGACCCCAGTCTAACCTGGTGGGTCTCCTGCCAACAATATGGCTTTTTCCTTGATTACTGCTTCTTTCCTAGCACCTCCATCCACCCACTCCTGCTCTCCATGTTGGGCACTTCTTCTGACATAGAGTCATGGGAATAGCAAAAAAGGTCAATATTTTCTGGGGGACTGGGAGGAAGAGAAGAAGAATGGGACTGAGGTTGAGGACTGGGAATATCTATCTATCTATCTATCTATCTATCTATCTATCTATCTATCTATCTATCCATCTATCTATCTATCTATCTACACACACACACACACACACACACACACACACACACATGCATCTGGTAATTGCTTGTGTAAAGACCATGATGGCAAGAAATAGGCTTAGATATCACCTAGAATTTCCACAAGATATCAGAGATAAATTCTTGCATCACAAAAATATCAAGAGCTCTCCATCTTTCAGTTTCCTGGCTTTCTCAGACTTACTCTTCCTTTTCCAGGCCGTTGATGTGGACTACAAAATTGCTAGGAATGTAGCCCTGATTTCCAGTAGTGAGGGATTTTGCTAACCACCACTCCCCTTCACTGTGAACAAAATACAACATAAATAAATAAATAATTCTGATTAAAGAATTAAGCTCCTTTTAATCCACTTTAAATAGGATACACTTACATATAGGACAGAGGCCTTATGAGGCCTTATTATAGGGTGGAGGTCTGCAAGTGGCTATTATCGCCTTATGATTATTATGGTTGACTAGCACTAGGAGGAATGGACAGTTTCCTGAAATCTCTTCCAACATATCCCGAGCAGCAATAGCAATAGCATTTAAACTTATATATCACTTCACAGTGCTTTACAGCCCTTCTGTAAAATGGTTTACAGAATAGAATAGAACAGAACAGAACAGAACAGAACAGAACAGAATTATTTATTGGCCAAGTTGGATTGGAGACAAGGAATTTGTCTTGGTGCAAATGCATTAATTTGCATTAATTAAATACATTAATCAAGAGTCAAGAATCATAAGGTACAACACTTAATAATAGTCATAGGGTACAATAAGCAATCAAATCATACCAGGAAACAGTCTATATAAATCATAAGTATACAGAATTAACATATTGCCCTGAACAATCTGGGCCCTCATTTTATTGGCCTCAGAAGGTTGGAAGGCTGAGTAAACCCTGAGCCACTGAGAACTGAACTGATGGCAGTCAGTATAATTAACCAGCAATACTGGTTTTTAACGACTGCACCACGATGGCTTTTGCCTCAAAAAATTAGTAAAAGACTCATAAATGTTCCTCTCCAAGGAAATCTTTTGTAAAAGTGAAAGATTTACACAATCTGACAAGAAACTAGAGTATGTTTCAAGTCAGGTGAAGATGAACAAAGCAAGTGTAATACAGGCATTTTCTTTCTGTTCTGAGAAGTATATGAGAAGTATTTTTCTGCAATTGATGAGAACAGAAATATTGGGGCATGATGAAATCAGTCAAAAGCTGATAAGTGTACCTACCTGCAAAAGACTTCAAACTTTTCTCCCACAGTCAAAGACAGATCTCGATCACTCATAGAGATGAAATCATATTGTGCTATTACATATTTCTTGCCTATAGCATGAGACAAACAGAAAACATTAATTGAGTCTAGAATAAAATATAAATAAGAAGTAGGTGAATGGCTCAAAACTTCAGTTAAATCAGGAGGGTTTTCAGATCCTATTCCTTATTAGACAAAACCAGAGTGGGGCCTGAATGACCAAGGCTTAATAGTCTTTTAATGATAAGCTTTCACTTGGCTATAACATTCCTAAAACCGGTCCTTATATAGCTAGTTCCAAGGAAATCCAGTAATGGTTTAATTCCTGTTTGCTTCCAGAGCAATTGACTGTCATATTTTTAAAAAGCAATAAAAATATTTATAATAAATATAATAATAAAAGGAGTAATTACCCTACAGTGTTTCTTTACTGGGACCAGCAACAGCTAAGAAATATTAACTCTGGACAAGCTAATAAAATACTACCAGTCAGCAATCTTATAAAGAGGACTTCCGGTTTGCAGGGCTTCGGTGGTAGACAGGAATCCGTGATTGTGCGTGGTTTCTGCCTGGGCCTGCCACCAGAGCGCCCTGAGCCAGCTGGCTTCAGGGCTAAGCCACCCCCTAGAGGTCGGTGAATACGGGGGAGATTCCAGCAGGGTTGAGGAAAGCCGCATCTTTCCTCCCCAGCTGGCTAAACTCCCTTTCCCGAAGGTGGTAGAGTGGCGGTCAGAAATGGCCGCCTCAAAGAAGCCCTCATCTGGAAAAGAATGTGCAGGAGGAAGAAAGTGCTGAAGTGAAAGTTTTGGCTGACCGGGATAAGAAACAACAATTAAGGCATCCTGGAACTCAAATTTTAAAAAAGGATACATCACTCCCAAAGAAGATTCGGAAGCAGTGAATGAAAGTGAAAAGGGAAAAAAAATTTTTTTCACTCTCCTTTCTTACGTTGACAGCAAACAGAGATGAATGAGAAATCGGAAAAATCTGCTTTGGCATCAACAGGTATTTAAACTGGAAAATTTAATGCCAAGGGGATAATAAATATTTCTGAATATAAAAGGAAAGAAATATATATATATATATTTGCTGTAAGTGGGAAGGGAGAGGAAGAGAATAAGAACAGGATTTGGAAGGAGGAGATAGCCTGGAATCTAAAGAATCTAAAGTTAAATTTTAACAGGACTTCTAAAAGATACATTTTTAACTGGAACTTTGTAACTAAAGGAAGAAAAAGTAAAAAAAGGAAGAAGGTGTCAAAAGAAACAGTTTATGTGTATTTTGATTGCTTGCTGACTTTGGGACTTTGGGACTATATTTGAAGGATTAAAAACACTTGGGTGGTTTTTTTAAAAGAAAAATAAACTCTACAATGGCATCACTCATGGATGAATTGAAAATAGAATTTAAAAAACTTAAAGAAGAGGAACAAGAAGGGAAGGGCTCTCTTGGTTCCATTTTTCAATTCTTAGGAATAGTGATCTCTACCTACGAGAAATTACAAGAAAAGACTACGCAACAAGAAGATTGGGACAAAGAAGAAGCCATTTTAAATGAACAAGTAACTCTACTTGGGGAAGAAAGGGGAAAAAGGGGAAAGAGAATGGAGAATTTGAGACCTTAAAAAACAACCAAAAAAGGGAAAAATAAGGTGAAAGGCAATCTTATAAAGAGACAAAATTGAAAGCATTTTAACAAATGGCATCACTGTTTGGTTTGGTGGCTGCAGTACCTCAAAGAGAAAGTCTATTTAGAATGGTAAGGACAGCCAAGAAGATTATAGGAAACTCACTTGCTATCATTCAGGATACTGCTTATAAGCACTATGTGCTTAGAGCTCAAAGCATTGTTAGAGATCCCACACACCTACTTTATGGTTTGTTTCTGATGCTCCCCTCTGGGAAGTAGTTTCAAAGTATTTCTAGCAGGACTACCAGATTATGTAACACCTTTGTTCTGTATGCCATCTGTCTGGTAAACTTGAAAGATTTGTTTTTCTTGCCATGTACATGTATACATCCAAACTAGACTGTTGCTTCTCCATGTCATATAATATATGTGGGTATCTGCATAATTATGTATGTATGTATGTATGTATGTATGTATGTATTTATGTATTTATTTATTTATTTATTTAGTCATCTTTATGTAGTGTATACTGGAGGTGGAGACCTTTTGAGAGCTGTATGCAATGAAATTTCATTTTAATGTATGCCGATTAGTGTACATTCAACATGACAATAAAGCTATTCTAAGTAAAGAAGAAAACTGTAAAAAGAGCATTTTTACATAAATAAATAAAAACATACTCTTGGACTGCAGAATTATCTGCATTTTCTCCAATTCTCCGCCCCCCCACTTTTTTTGTCTATTCCAATGTGACCCTAGAGAGCACAGAGCCTATGTGTATGTATGTCTATGGAGATTCTCAATCATCCAGGACATAGTTGTCTCAAAAATGGCCTGGAAAATGCCCCCAAATAACCAGATAATGGCCCCAAAAGGCCCAAAAAATGGTCCCAAACCAGCCCAAAATGGTGTGAAAATGGCCCCTCAAATGCCCCAAAAGTGGTCTCCCAAAGCCCCCAATAATGGCCTGAAAATCACCCTGAACCAGCCAAAAAAACAGTCTAAAAATGCCCCCAAAATGGCCCAAAAACAGTCTGAAAAATGGCCTGGAAAATGGTCCCAAAACAGCTTGGAAAACAGGCTGGAAATGAACCGCACGGCCCATTTTCAGCCAGCAGAGTGCTTGCTGGGGCTGATGGATATTGGAGACCTACAGACTACCAATCTCTATAGTAAAATAAAAAAAAAAATCACTGAGAAACAATTAAGATATAAGATTCCAATCATATGGGGCAGCTATAAAGAAAGGACTGAAGGATTCTGGGGAAATTATCATAAACTGAGATACAGTATATCAAGTTATAAAAGATACAATGGAATCAGTCTAAATGCTAAGTCCCACTGGCCGATGGACACAAAACGTAGGCAAAAAAGACACAGCAGACAAGCAAAATTTTGGGGGTGGCTCCATCTGTTGTCATCCACTCCAAAAAGTGGCAAAAATTTGCATAAAAAGAACGGAAAAGAATGGAAAAGAACGGAAAAGAACGGACATGGGTAGTATGTAGCGAGGATGTTAAATGGATGTTCATAGGAAGCCTAGCGGATGTATATTGGATGCCAACCGTTCATTGCACATCCTTTCTATTTCTGTGCTACTAACGCTGTGTAGACATTCCGTGTACCTTTTGTTTCCTCCCTCTTTCTGTTTTCAGCTGCAACGGATGTGAGTTACGAGGATGCCCAGAGGATGCAGAGAGGATACAGCGGACGTTTAATGGATGATAATGGACATAGAACATTTGTTGCCCATATATGTCGCGGATGTACATTGTACGCGGCGGAAAGTTCATCCGTTCACAAAGTTTTGTGCAGCTCAAAACTTCTTGCACAGATGAAATCTCAGTGGATGGATGCTCAACGGATAGAGCGTATGAAACATGTATGCAATGAGTACACAACGGATGCATAGCGTTTTCCAATGGATGGCAAGCTTTCTTTCACGTTTTACATCCTCTTTGCATCCGTTAGTGCAGTGGGACAGGGGCTTAATGCTTGCTAAAATGGTTTTTCCCCATGCTTTTGCTTTCTTCAACAAAATGTTCTCTGTGTTGGGGATTATTAAGATCAGGGGTGGGATTCAAATTTTTTAACAACCGGTTCTGTGGGTGTGGCTAAGTTGGTGGGCATGGCTTGGTAGTCATGTTATTGGCTGGGCATGGCCAACTCAATATCACTCACATCGAGGCATACATCTCCTCGCCTGGCCTCTTATGACAGTGGGAATGCTACAACAGTCGTAAGTGTGAAAAATGGTCATGGGTCACTTTTTTCAGTGCCATTGTAACTTTGAATGGTCACTTCACACAAGTAAAGTTTCAGCAAAGGAGAGAAAAAATACTCCAGAGAAGTTTCTGAGACAGGAAGTCTAGTCCTGCCAAGATCATAATAAGGGTTAACGAAGAGGCAGTTTCTGTAAGCAATACCAGAATGTTTCCTTCCTGCCTTCCTTACAGGATTAGGCCAGTAATTTCTTCTAACAACCGGTTCTCCAAACTGCTTAGAATTAACACAACCGGTTCTAGAGAATAGGTGCAAACTGGTAGAATCCCACTTCTGATTAAGATAATCTAATTTATGTTCTGCTTTCTATTGTCATATACTTTGTCTTTATATTTATTAAGAATTTTACATAAAGAAAGTAGAAAGAAAGAAGAAACACTACAGTTTTGAAATATAATGACTTTTGATCTTCTCTTCAACATATAATTGCAGTCTTCTAATCCCTCCTCCTCTTAAATGAGTGAGTTATATTCTTGAGTGTGACCTGACATGAGATGAGACAGTGACAGCCACATCCTCACAAGCATTAACCTCTGCTTTTTAGTTGTAATTGTTCAATACAGACTTGATCTCATTAAGCTTAATTTCCCTCCCATCCCTGCTCTGCAGTAAAAGAGAAAAAATTTTTTATAATTTAAGCACTTACTGGTTATTTAATGGGTGGTGAACAGGGTATTTTTCTAAATGTAGGCACTCATGAGACAGATGCTTCTAAATCTCATTTTGTCTGACCTTTTCAATTAAAAACACTTGCAAACTTCTCCTTTTCAATGCAAGGTCACATGTTTCTGGAACAATATATAGCTCTGTGAGAACAGAGCTGTGTATTTCTTGTTTTGGATTTAGGGACAGAAGCAGGTCATTTTGCAAGCCAAAATATTAAATAGGGAAAGGAGGAAACTTTGATATTATGCTCACCAGCATTTTGCAAACAAAAGTAGAAGTATGTACCTAGTTCCCTATGAGAAGTAATGTCTACACCCTTTCTCCCCTTAATTCATGGTATATGTTGCTGATGATGTTTTTCACTTATTTGTCAGTTGTATGTTCAGTTTCTCTAGAAAACCATTTATTAAATGGTTTCAAAAGCATATTTCATAAGAAATATGAAACCATCTTTCAAAAGCATATTTCATAAGAAGCCAAATTCTGGAATTATTTTCATATTGCAGGAAATAGCCATTACTCAAATGCATTGTTCTTAACTTTGTTCCTAACTCTGATTTATCTTTTTTATTTATTTGTTTTTATATTTTATTGTAAACCACCCAGAGTTATTTAAGTGAGATGGGTAATGTAGAAGAGTATAGATATATTAATAAGTAAAGTTGTTCTTATTGCCCTCTTTTATTTAAATGTCATTACATGTTATTTTATTCATGCAATTGACATCATTAAATATCATCCGGTAAGAATCCACAATAAATATTCAGAAACAAAGACATAAATCCTTTTTACCTTTTCCAAATTGGTCAGCAGAAGTGATGGATAAATTCTTGCCCTTTGGAAGAAATTAAAAGGAGAAGCCAAGCATTACTTAATTGCATTGAAATTGGATGTCAAGGATACATTTGTATATAATTCTATTACCAAATGTTGTCCTGGGAGCAAAATTCAGCCTGCTGAGAATTTACTCATTCCAGTTAATAGCAGAAGCCATCTGTTTATCTGATGAGAGCAAATTGGGCCTCTTTGGAGTTGACTGAAGTTTCCAGCATCCCTCACTTCTGACCAGGTTAGGAGATGTTGATGGAAGTTGATGTCTAATAACAACTGGGAGACTACTATTACTTCCCTCTTGAAATATTAGATGTATGCTGAAATTTAGCCATGATCAGCAAACCAACCATATTGAACAGAAACTTTTACATTACTTACTCGAGGATGGGATTACGTAATCGAGGATGGGGAGATACAAGTAGATCTCAACTTACAACCAAACTTGGGGCCCAAATTTCTAAACAAGATATTTGTTAAGTGAATTTTGCCCCATTTTATCACCTTTCTTGCCTCCCTTGTTAAACGAATCACTGCAGTTGTTGAATTAGTAACATGGTTCTTAAAGTAATCTGGCTTCCCCACTGACTTTGCTTGTTAAAAAGGTGATCAGATGATCCCAGGATATGGTAACTGACATAAATATCTGAAGCATTTTATCACATAATCATGGAGATGTTGCAACAGTCATAAGTGTGAAAAATGGTCATGACTCAGTGCCGTTGTAACTTAGAATGTCCACTAAATAAATGATTGTAAGTTGAGAACTATCAGTATTATTAAAATTAATTCATTAGCCTTAGCTGTCCAGCCAGTGGTGAGGAAAGATAGGTATGTCTGGACATCCGGACATATTCTCTCTGCATTTCAGATCTTCTTGGATACAATTTCCTTTAATTCCAGGGTTGTTCAGAAATAACAGACATTTTAATCTTTTTCTGGACTTATATTTTTACCATCATTATGTGACACTGATATCCTGATTTTTGCATACTGTGTTGGAACTGTGAGTCCAGTCCTGTATTTTGGATACCAACTGAAGCTGAAGGAAGAGTAATAAAAAATTTGATCTGATTGAAAATTTGGCTGCTGTTGATTACCATTTGACAGAGGCTAATTTCTTTCCTGCCTGTAGGGCATCCTGGAGGCACCTATTTGATTATTATGACCAAGCTGCTGGATTAGATGGAACTTTGATCAAGCCCAGCAGAGACTATGCCTGAAATGAATGCTAAATGTTAGCTGAATGATTGAGAATCTTTCTAGAGTAAAGGGGTCAAACTCAATTTTACTGAGGGCTGTACCAGGGTTGTGTTTGATCTCAGGGGGCCAGGGTGGGCATGGCCAGGGTGGGCATGGCCAGCATGACTTCATTCATGTTGGGGTGTGTGTGTGTGCCTGCAGTGGCCCAAGCAGTCTGCCAGCAAAAATGGGCTTTCAAACTCCGTGTTTGGCTGCAACCAGAGGTGGTATTCAGCAGGTTCTGACCAGTTCTGGAGAACTGGTAGAAGACATTTTGAGTAATTCGAAGAACCAGCAAATACCACCTCTGACTGGAGATTTTACAATATCCTTCCCTGCCATGCCCACCAAGCCACGCTGATAGATGGAGATTAAGATTGATAGCCAGATGGAGAATTCTTTTCTTTTTTGAAACTGGACTCAGCCTCTAAAACATAGGCATCTGATTCTGAACCTTGCCTGGGTACATAATTTTAGTTCTTAAATTACTCTTTCTTGAAGATTAAAACTTACCGGTGGTACAGGTGGTGGAACTTTCCTTTTCATGGCTGTCTGAGGTTTCTGTCTATATAGAGAATTCTTCCTTTCTTTCCTGCTTCTCAGGTTTCTGCTTTCACATAGTCCCATCCTGTCTCTGAAATAAATACAAGCAAGGCTAGCTTTAAACATTTAAACATGTGATTTCATGTCGACTTAAATGGGATCATTTCAAGAATGTCTTTGGTTATGCTTATGGTGAGAGTAATCTTCAGGACGGGAATGTCCCCTAATATTTTAAACATGGGTTAGATGTCAAGATGCCATAAATTTAGTAATACTATTTTAGTCCTACATAAAAGTGGCCCCAAAGTTTTGAAATAACCCTGTTGAGTTTGCAGCTCTTTAGCTAAGTTTGAGGAATGACTGGAAGATGTTCATGTATCAGTTTTCTTTGGACAGTTTAGTTAAATGTTATGAACCTAGATGAACTGTGGTATAAAGACAGCAACAATATGACAACAGCCATTCATAACCTGCTTTTTAATATAAATATTGTCAGACTAATTCATATCACAGTTCTGGTCAAATAAAAAGGATAATGAATACCACTTGTTTTAAAGGGGTTCAGTTTGTCAGCTGGAGAGCTAGCAGCCCAGATTGGAGACCCAGAGCTCCATGCAAAGGGTTGAGCTCCCATTACTTGCCCCAGCTCCTGCCCATCTGGCAGTTTGAAAACATGAAAATGTAAGTAGATGAATAGGTACCACTTAGGTGGGAAGGTAATAGTGTTCTGTGCATCTTTGGCATATGGCCATGTTGGCCACATGACATGGAAATTGTCTTCAGACAATGCTGGCTTCCTCACTCAAGAAACGGAGATGAGCAACATGCCCTAGAGCTGGACAAAACTGACAGGGAAATCTTTACCTTTTAAAAAAACTTGTTTTAGTTACTGAACACATGCTCATTTGTTTGTGTTCAAATATGTTCTTTTTAGAAAAGATTCTAAAATATCAGAGTTGGACAGAGTTAGACATCAGGATATTCATTGTGATTAAACACAGTGAATGTTCTGATCTTGCTCTTTCCTCCCTTTTCTTATGCTACTAATTATCAAATGTAGAGAAATGGTACTGAGCTCATTACATATTGCCTGTTAACATCCAGATACTGTTCATGTTCATTATATACATTTTAAATGATTAATTCAATGTAATAACACAAAATATTAATTTAGTGATTTATATGAATAAAACCAATTAAAACAATTTACTACATTTATATTGTGTTTAATAGGTAAGCATGGATCAGAAATAAACAAATAAATACCAATTAATTTAGACTATATCTCTACTTCCATTCTGTGCTTTTTATGATATGTTGACAGCAAGTTCAAATATTGAAAATTCCATTATATGCCATTCAAACATTGTGAAGCATCAATTGATCTATACTGCAATTAGATGTTCAAGTCAAGTATTAAGAATAAAAAGCCAATATTATTGAGACCCAATATTATCCAACTGAGAGTAGTCAATATTCATTTGTTTAATGGAAAATTATTGTGAAATCAATAGAAGCTGTGAACTCTGAAGATCTGTGATTTATTGCGGACTCCTGTTCAGGTAAGTTTGTTATCAGCCATATCCTTTTAAAACATAATTTCATGTAAATTTTATCCATAATAAAAATAATTGTTGAGATAAAAAATAATACTACTTTATATTATAATTGTCTAAGAATAGGGTTTTCTCTGTGATGGCTGAGAATGGTCTGAAGGCAAAACCCAGTCATATCAGAATGGTTACTAAGGCATGTTCACATCATTGTTAGGGAATGTAAAGTAAAACTTTAAGAAAAGCTTGCAGGCAAAAAGATAACACACACAGATACACACACACACAAACACGTACAGACAAAAAAACAACAACAACACCAGACAAAACCAGTAACATTCTCTTAAGGTAAAGAAAGTTAGAGATTCAGGATTTTGAGCTTGGCTGTACCAGACAGATACAAAAAGAAATAATTTTAAGGGGAAAAAAAGCTAACAAAAGGGCAAAATTGATATAATGGACAATTTACATTATATCTTTTGCCCCAGGAAATGTTCTCTCATGAGATTCATTTCTTATATCTGAAATATTAACAGATCTTAAGATTATTATTTTTTATTTTCATTATTGATCTTTATCATGAATTTTTCCTATTTTGAGATAAATGTTTTTTGCTTGTTTATATGGTAATAGTTACATTGAGATAAATGGCTTTATATTTCATGTTAGCTAATATGGTCATAGTTACAAACTTCCATTTCTTTCACATCGTTATCATTTTATGAATAATTGAAAATGAACATATTATGAGCACTTCATAATCTTTTAATGTTTTGGTAAAGCAAAACAAGAAATGACCAAAAAAGATCAATATTTTTTCCACATTATTTTATTTCTTTCTGGGCCTGCAAAACTATATTCTTTATGGTATCTCTATGGTCTCATTTTAACCACCATAAATTATTGGGTATTATTGATCAACAGAGTCCTCCTACTGTTTATAAGCTCAAACAAAAATCAGTGGGGATTTTATATTATTTATGTATATTTCTCCTAGTCCACTAAATTGGATATGCAGTTTTGAACAGCATGCACATTTCTGCCATAATTTCTTCTCAGATAAATGCACTGTTTTGTGCTTCTTTCCTAGTAATCCATAACACTGTGTATAGATTTTGTCTAAGAACCATTATTTAGAACCCTCTTAGAGCTGAAGTCCAATTTTAAAAAATGTTGCCGAGATTTGATTCATGAACTGATCTGAGAGTGGGAGAGTAGTTTTTTGTGGAAATTTTAATGTAGCAAATTAATTTTCTTTTCCTAACAAGCAGCATTATCTCAGGACTGAGTCCAACAGCATTTAGTATGATTCCTCCCCTTATCTGGTCTAGCACTACCTCATCACAGCCATTGCTGGCTATCAATGGCTGTTGATATTCAATTCAATTCTTATCTCCACTTCGGATCAATTCATCGCTGTTCAGAAAATTTATAAAGGAAAATGGATGCATTTATTATTTCTCCTTCAAGTAAAAACAGAAAAAACATCTTGTGCAAACTCAACAGGGCCAAAAGATCAACAATGTGCCTCAGAAATGGAATCAAGCCCAATCAATTCACAGATACTTAATTATTTAAATACTTAGATAGGATCACCACTTTGGTGGTAATCTCTATATTAGCAATTTTCAAAGATCTGGAAAAAAGGGAATGATGTGGTCTAACACTCAGGTGAATTGAGAAGGATGAATGTCAGAACATTTCTCTAGTCTAACCCTAACCCTAACCCTAACCCAGATAAAGACTCACTGGTGCCCTAAGCACTGACAAATCTTGATGTCCCCCTCCTTTGTACATACTGTACAAATGAAGCCATATTCTCAACTTTGAGCCTGGTTCCCTAAGCACATGCTTAGTCTGCTTAAAGGTTAATGTACTACTAACCAGCCACAGCTACTCCTAAAAATGGACTAAATTCTGCTGTTAATTCTGTAGCCCTTCTCTCCCTATATTTTTAAGATATTCAATGAACAAAAGAGTACCACTTCTTCAGCATTCAGTACAAAACTTCTGCAACATCAGTAAAAAAAGTTAAGCAAATTAATGGAGTTCTCAATACAAGAACAATAAAAATGGTAAATGTTACTCAGGATATTGTCTGTCTTTTCATATCATCATAGCAAGCATCCCATAAAGTTTAATATTCACAAATTTAATCCCAGGACTTTAAAATATCATAAATCATCCACAAATCAAATTCAAATAAATATATTTTAAACTTAAATGTTTAAATATATTATGAAAATTTAAATATACCAGTAACTTCATTTTTGTTAGGCAATTTTAAGTTCTTCAGAACCAGCCACCATATGTAGTCTTTTCATTTCATTTTGTTCTGCTGTAAATGATGCAATATTGCATTTAATAAAGATTAAGCATGATATTCAAAATTTGATGACTTTTTGGATGAAGACCAAAATGCCAGAGAAATTTTACATTTAAAGAAAAACTTGTGAGGGTGACCCTGCGTCTCTCTCTTTATATATAAAATGAATATAAGCAATTGCTGGAAATCATATTTGTGTGACCATTTTAAATTTATTTATTTACTTATTAATTAAATTTATATATCACCTTTCTCACTCTGCAAAGCAGCAAATTGAAAAGAAGCGGCTGGGGTTCATGATAATAGCCAAATCTGCCTGTGACTGCCAACAATTTTGAGGAATGATCGTCCGTTATTATATGGAGACTGAATTTTAGTCAACATTTATATACACATTTATTCTGAATATTTTCATAAAATTATCAGTTTCTAATATACTCTTAATACATCTTTCACATGACCGCATACTTACAAAATACCAAAAGAAAGAGAAAATGGATGAAACTTGAGAATGCTGAATCATATTGAACAAGAGGAGCAGTGGATACATGTCACAATTATATTTTCTCCTCATAATGGTTAACATCTGCTAAAACTATTCCCACTTTATAGATAGGAAATTAAATTTAAGTGAATGGCTCATGCTTAGCCCCTGGGCAGGTCTCTGAATGCTATATCAAGAGCTGAAATGATTTTTCTGTCCAATATTCAGTTCTGTGGATCACATTCATTGCCTTCAAATACAGTCCCAATTGGTTAATATTTAATTCAATTTCTCACCTTTGAGTTCCTTGTGTGTGGCTCAGAACATATTTCATGAAATTCCAAAAATCCTCCAGAATTGCTAAAAGCACAGACAAACCAGGTCTTTTTTTAATGGTCTGCTTGATAAGAATGCATGCAACTATAGAAATGCTCTAATAAAGTAACTCTGTTTTGTCAGTTGACTTCTGTTAGTGGTTTCCTGCCAACACCATCAGAATAACAAAGTGGGACAAGGTTGCTGCTGTCTAAAGCCTTAAGACCAGCAAATCAACTAAATAGCATATTTTGAGCTAATCTTAGACTTGTGGCTACTTCAATGGAAAATAAAATGTCCTCAGGAAGAAACCCGAGAGGGCTAGAAAGAGCTGTTTTTATGTTTACAGGCCAAATTCTATTTTTAAGACATTTCTATCTGTTTAGCTTTTTCTTCAGTTCCCCAAATAGTAATTAATATTTTTTTTTCATAGATACCATCCAAGAAATCATTTTTATCTGAGTTCCTGCCTTTATGAAAGAAATTATATTATGGTAAAATAAAATAGACAAAATAAGTCCTCACGCATAAGGAATGTATACTTTGCCCTCAAAAACTGAGAGAAGAGAATTCCATTTTGTAATAAAATGTCTAACAAAGTCTTCATGGTTGGATATTCCAATTGAAGTATCAAGCCCCAATCTTTTAATGTGAATCTTGTCCCATTGGTCTCAACTTGATATGCTAGATTACAACTCTTCTTTTTCTTGGACACTCCCAGGAAATGTTAGAGGATGTAGTCAAAGTCACTTGAAGATTACACAATTAGGGAAGTACGAGAGACTTATAGAATGGGAATGGCGACTGACTGAATAAGAAGGGAGTCATGGTTTCTAAATAAATCCCTCTATCAACAGCATGACAATAAGCATTTGTTTTTGATGTTTTTGAAGCAGCAGCTGTTATTTTCAAATAGTTTTCAGAAGCAGCTCCATATAAAAGGAGTCAGACTAGGTATGCCTGCAGAAGGAAGAGAATACAATTTGGAAAAATTCCCATACTATTTTTCCATTTCAAAAAAAAAAATCTTGTTATCTTCTAGAGCACCACTTCTTTTTGTCCTCATTCTTGGTTATGCTGTGCCCTATCCCAAAGGACTGATAATGACATGGAACATCAGTGGAGAAGAGTCCAGGTAACCTGAGAAAGTGCTGGAGAGAGGGCAGAGGTGGTATTCAGCAGGTTCTAGAGAACCAGTAGCAGAAATTTTGAATAGTTCGGAGAACCAACAAATACCATCTCTGACTGGCCCTGCCTCCATCTATTCTCTGCCTCCAGAGTCCCAGTTGATTGGCTGGGTCTTCTTTTGTTGCCCTGCACAGGGGAACAGAGCTGGAAATCAGGTTAGTGGGGTGGGGAGGGAATGGGATTTTGCAGTAACCTTCCCCCAAGAATGGGGAGGGAATGGGGATTTTACAGTATCCTTCTCCTGCCATGCCCACCAAGCCACGCCCATCAAGCCATGCCCACAGAACCAGAAGTAAAATTTTTTGACTCCCACCAGTGAGAGAGGGATGTTGTGTAAGGAAAAAGAGTCCACAGGAAGGACTGCAAGGAGAGGCTGCAGGCAAGCAGCATGGATGAAAGAAGGGATGCCCAGAAAAGACTTGAAGATGGAAAAAGGTAAAAGGGTAAACTTCAACAACCCAACAACCCATGATTCCCAGCTGTGGTAATACAGCAATGTCAGAAGTCAGAAAAGTCCCGCAACACCAGCAGAGAAGAGAGGCCAACCAGTCACCATCCCAATTGTATCCCTTCCCCTTTCCCTGTTCCCACCAACAATCCCTTACTTGCACACTTTGGAAGTAGGGAAGAAATTCTTTCCTTCTTTGCCCTAATCCCAGCTCCTTCCAAGGGTCCTTATTTTACTGACCTCAGAAGGCTGAATCAACCTTGAGCCAGTGAGAATCGAACTGCTGGCAGTTGGCAGAATTAGCTTGAAATGGTGGATTCTAACCACTGCACCATCCTCGCTCTTCAAATCTTTCTTTTTTCTTTTTCCTGCTGGGCTGTTCTGAACGTTTCTATTTCTACAGAGCTCCTTTTCTGTTACTGTGACTGCTTGCTTGATAATGATGCTGTAGAAACTGTAAGCCTTGGTTGGTACAGTTGGCTGCTGCTGAGTTGAGATTATTATACTGCTCTGGTCTCTTTGGCCAGGTTGGGGTTGGGTGGGCAGTGTGGGTGGGTGGGGATTGGCACTGCTGAACTAGTTCTATCCTTTTTTCTGTTGGGTCTATCAGGCTGTCCCTGGTCAGGTTGGCTGCCATTGGTCAGAAGAATGAAATGCTGATCTTTGTTCTTTTCTTCCCCTTCCTCATCTAAGATCCAAGAGTTAAATTAATTACCCATTCAAGTATTTTTTAAACCACTGTTAACAGAAAACAGGATGGCATGCAAAGAGAGAAACTTCGTAAGGAATGTTACAAGTGTAAGGCATAAAAACATAAACAACATTTCAGTGTAGTAAAAACAGTAGATCACTGCAGCAATGTTTCTCAACCTTGGCAGTGTGAAATATGTATACTTTAGTTCAGAATTCTCCAAGATATGTGAACTTCAAATCCCAGAATTTTTTTTAACCAGTATGCTGGGATCCACAAAGTGAGGAGCCCTCAACTTAAAGCCATACTTTCTTAGCTAACCAATAAAGAAAGGAAGAGTTTAGTACTCCATGAAAGATTTATCTGGAATGTGGGTTTGTATTTTCTTAATGAAATCAATACAGATTGAAGTGTAACTCAAACTTCCCAACTCAGGTCAATTTTTCTCATGTGAATGGTTTACCATTCATTTCTTTTCCAGGGCATAGCACCCTATGGGTTTGTGGGTGTTTATTTCTTTGGGCTATATCCTGCTTTTCTTTTTCAGTTGAAAAGTCTCAATTATAACACAAACCTGGCAAGCAAATAAAAAGCCCATAAAAGTCATCAACAAGAACAACAATGAATGATAAAAAATGAAATCAGAAATCAGTGTAATTCCTAAACTATAATTTTCAATCTCAACAACTTTAAGTTGGTGCCAACTGAGTCTGCCAGGAGGCTACTGTACTTTGTGGAACATAAAAAAGGTTATTTTGAGAGTTTCATACATTGTGAGTGTTTATTGTTTCAGTAGAAGAACAGGCAGCTCCTGATCAGTGGTGGGATTCAAAATATTTTTACTACTGGTTCTGTGGGTGTGGCTTGGGAGGCATGGCTTAGCATGGTGGTCATGGCTTAGTGGGCATGGCAGAGGGAGAATACTGTAAAATCTCTATTCCCATCCCACTCCAGGGGAAGGATGCAAAATCCCCATTCTCTCCCCACCCCACTAATCTGCTTTCCAGCTCTGTTCTCCTGTGCGGGGCAACAAAAGAAGTCCCAACCAATCAGCTGGGACTGATGAGGCAGAAAAAAGATGCGGTCAAGGCCATAAGAGGTGGTATTCTGAACTACTCAAAATTTCTGCTACCGGTTCTCCGAACTACTCAGAATTTCCACTGCCGGTTCTCTAGAACTGGTCAGAACCTGCTGAATACCATCTCTGCTCCTGATATTGTCCTCCATGTCCCAAAGCCACAGATGAAGAAATAAACATCTACACTTCTCCAGTGGAAGGCAGTCATGCTCTCCAATAGAGAACATGCTTGCCCGCTCCCTTTTCAAGGAGCGTGAGAAACTCAGTTGGTGTTCTTAAATTCCAATCCTTCAACCTCCTACTTTACTTGTCTTTTAAAATTTGTTTAACCACAGCAACCTAAAGGTCAGAAATGGAACATCTCAACAGATTGAAATGCTTTTTACTCATTAAATTCCCATGTTAAATGACATCCAATCATGTCAAGCCACTCCTAAATAAAGTGCTGAAGAGCATCTTTTATGTTTCATGAATGTTATGCTCTCACATAAATACAGCATCAAAATAGAAGAAAACCCTCCCATATATCAGCGAAGTATGCAAATTAAATAGACCCAGCTTATTTCCTATGATTTGTTTAGACTATTTGACATGCAAATGATTTATTGTCAACATGGCCAAAAGACCATGAACTGACTCCTAATGCAGATTTACAAAACTAGTCAGTTTGTCATAGCTCAGCTTGATTCAAAAATAGGTTCATCCAGACATCCTTGGTTTTTATATGAGGTAATTCTACAAAAAAATAGGCAGCTCTTGAAGGTTTCAGGTTTTTGTTAGTATCTGCTACGTGGAGATGCTAAGGGACAGACATATGAGTTCTGTTGACATAGTCCATGTGGTTTAATGGATGTAGGAACTGATGGTGCCAGTAGTTATGAGAATTATTTTTAAATGTTCAGTTATAGACATTATACATTCCAGGAAAAATAATTACCTCCCTCCTAACCCTAACTCTGTCTTGGTAAATTACTCTCTCTAATTTCCCCCATTTTTGTCTTTTTGATAAAGCATTGCTTTATTAGTATCTTTTATGTTACATTAGTAGGTTTCATCCCAGACACAAGAAGATGAACAAGAACATTACAAAAGGACTACCATGCAAGGAACTTGTTCTATGTTGTTCTAGAAAGAAGACTAAGAAATAAAAATCTCAAGGAAATAGATTTCTGTTAAATGATGAGGAAAAGCTTCAAACTTTGACAGTGAAATAGGCTGTCTTTGGAGGCTCTGGGATTTCCCTTCTAAACAGAAGCGTAAGCGTCATTGGCTGGGGATACTATGGTTCAGCTTGTTCAAGGTTGGTATTGTCTGATATATTGGATTACAATAATACAAATTCCAACAGTTTCCAGTTACCATACACATTGTCCAGGTTGGCTAAATATGACAGCAATTTAATACATATATACAGTTAATCCTCAACTTACAACAGTTTGTTTCAAGTTTACAACGGGACTAAAAAAAAGTGACTTATGACTATTCTTCACACTTATGGCCATTGCAGCATCCCCATGGTCATGTGATTTACATTCAGATTCTTGACATCTGATTCATATTTATGATGCTTATAGTGTCCTGGGGTCTTATGATTACCTTTCGTGGCCTTCTGAAAAGCAAAATCAATGGGAAAACCAGATTCACTTAACTATAGTATTGCTAATTTAGCAGCTGTGGTGGTTCATTTAATAAATGTGGCAAGAAAAGTCATAAAAAAGGGCAAAAGTCACTTAACAAATTTCTTACTTAGCAATATAAATTCTGGGCTCAATTGTAGTTGTAAGTCGAGGAGTACCTGTACAGGCATTGGGTTGCAAAAGGTATTGTGGTAGAATCTTGCACTGCAGTTTTTGAACTGAGCAGAGATCTGGACTCAGTTATCTCCAAGCCCCTTCCCTAAATTTAATGTTTTATCGCCATGTGGTTACTTTTCAAGAGCTTTCATCAGGATTTCTGGGACTTATCATCTTGTCTCTAATAAAGATCCTTATTAGTACATATACATAAATTAGTCCTTCCAGCTTGAAGATGGCATGCTATTGTGCAGTTCTTCTGAGGACAAGGAGTTGGCTCTGCAGTCCAAGTCTTGAAGCACAGAGTTTAACACAATTGCACCACTGACAGTCCATTGTTGCAGGGTATTATTTTGTATTGCTACTCATAGTTTTCTATCAGTTTTTTCCCCCAGCACTTTTCTTTGAAGGAGGAAGCATCATAGCAGAGGGCTCACCAGTGGGTTCTGGTGAGAAGCTGTAGCTTGTAGTTCCCTTAGCTGAATGTCACAGTAGAGTAGGGGTTGTTTCATACTGTGTCTGTGTAGCACTTGTGTGGTTAACCTCAAGGTCTTTTTCCAGATTCTAGTGCACAATAGAGCAACTAATGAGGCATATGGCAGTCAACCATTCTGGCGCCATGTTCCACCTATCTTATTTGGGCACATATAATTAGGGACTTACTAGTGGTGGACTCTGCATGATTTAATACCTCCAGGTTGGAGAAATGGTTTTGCCAATGAATACAGAGGATGGAGCAGAGAATGCACAGGTGAAATTTATCCTGTTGTCATATGTACCTTTGGTCCAGAGTCCAAGGCTCACATCCACGTAGGAGAGAAGGGATAATCACTGCTCTGTAGACCTTTAGCTTTGTGGAGATACAGAGGTTGTGTCGATTGAGGACTCTAGTATATAGCCACACCAGTGCCTGGCTGGCCTTGCTGATCCTGGAGTTTATTTTTTTGTCCAAAGACCCATCACTCAAGATGAAGCTTCCCAAGTAGTTGAAGTTGCTTTACATTTGTCATCCAGGTATTTTCAATCATGATTTTTGGTTTTTAGGCATGGTATTTTGCATGGGCCGGTGAAGTATTTTTGTCTTCTTCAGGCTGATAATGAGAACAGCACAGATGTTTCTGAGAATTTGTTCAGCATCAACTGTAGATTGCTATTTTTGTGTTGCAGGAATGCATGATCATCACCAAATAAAGTTTTTTAAAATGGCTGTGTGGAGGTACTTTGTGCATTCAAGCAGCAAAGGTCAAAGAAAGAGCCTTCCAATTGCTACCTGATGTACCCTTCCTCTTTCAGACATTGAACAGGACTTGACAATATGCAAGCAAAAAAATGAATTGAATGGGTTCACAACCAGAGGTTCTGACCAATTCAGCAGGTTCTGACCAGTTCTGGAAAACCAGTAGTAGAAATTTTGAGTAGTTTTGAGAACCAGCAAATACCACCTCTGACTGGCCCTGCCCCCATTTATTCTCTGCCTCCCAAATCCCAGCTGATTACCTGGGGTCTTCTTTTGTTGCCCTGCAGAGGAGAATGGAGCTGGAAAGTAGGTAGTGGGGTGAGGAGGGAATGGGATTTTGCAGTATCCTTCCCCCAGAATGGGGTGGGTATGGAGATTTTACAGTATCCTTTCCCTGCTACGCCCACCAAGCCACTACCACAGAACCGGTAGTAAAAAAATTTGAATCCCACCATTGTTACTCATTGTAAATAAAAAATGTAGCTGATGTATCACTGTTGCAAAGGACCTTTGCTGTCATTCCATCAAGAAATAGTTGAATCAACTCCATGAATTTCCTTGGGCACCCATAACATCTCAGGATAGCCCTGCTCTCTTAGCAGAAGAGACCTTAATCCAGTGGCATGGAGAAGAACCATTACAGCTGGAGACTATACCTGTAGCAGTGGAAGATCTGGAAATCTATGTATCTTATCATGCTCTTAGTGCTCCATAAAGCCTGCTGGGTCTGACTTGTTGACTGTTAGACTGTTAATAAATCTCTTCCACTCAATCTGCCAGGGCCTGACTTCACATACTGAGACCTCACCAGATAGAAGAACCATCAGCTATTGATCTGGTTTGACCCATCTGCCAAGATGGTTTACTGGGATGTGGCTGTTGCACATGTTACAGCTTGAATCTACAGGTGTTTGCTGAATGCCAGATAGGGAGGAAAAGCAAACAAGCAGCCCTTAAAAGGGCACTGCAGACCCTAAACAAGAGGTACTACCTCTCCCAAAATACATTAATACAGTTTGTGAACTGCCTATCTTTTCATGCAAAATGTGACTGATAACCTATATGTTAGCTTGTTGGGAGCATTTGCACATATTTTTTAGCATATCTTTAACCCAAAGTGGAAATACTATCCCAGTTTCAAAACTGTTAAAAGAACAGCTATGGTATTCCAAATTTAATGAATTTAACTACAGCACCCAAAAACCAAATAACTCTTTTGTATGGCTGGGGAAGAGCTGAACCGAACATTGACATGGAAATTCAAACATGACACTATTTATTCAAATAGTGTTGGAGGTATGCAGACTGTCCAGGGAGAACTTTTTCTGCTTTTTCACACCTGAAAGTTCATTTGTAAGAAGCAAAATCAAATCTGGCAGGGTTTAGGACCCAGCCTTACTCAAAGCATCTTTTTTTTCAGGTCTTTTCAGGATGATGTCTTAGTGGGAGGTAGCATCTAGGGCTAGCTGACTGGCATGAATGAGAGAAGAGACAGACAGTAATTCTAGAGTGAAAAGCCTGAAATTGGAATAGTACTGTGGTATCTAAGCAACCAGCTTGACGCAATCACATATACACTCATAAAGGGGAGAGAGAAGTCCCTTTGAAAAAAAAATGCACACACATTTTTCAAAGCTGAGGCACAGATTGTGAAGGTGGAGAGGAAGACGAGGAGGTAAAATAGGACCACAGCTGCAGCTGGGCAGAGATTCATGTTGGAAAAGAACAAGATGCAGAGCAAGATAGAGGACGTGACTCTCAAATTTTAATGGGGAAAACCCTCTCTGCCCCAGAAAACCTGGTGAGTTCCCTTTATTTTTATCCCATTCACTCACAAAGAAAGTGGCAAATCAAGAGCTTTCTATGAAAGCTGCTAACATTGAATCTAAGAGTGTTCATACACAGTCATGCATATTCCAGGGTTCTTCTTCCCAGGTGGAGATTTTGGCATTTCTGCATCATGTTGAGGTGGGCAAATCACCATGTTTTATTATAGCAAAGCTGCAATTTTAAGAACAGCTCTAAAAGTTCCATTTAATAGCGCACATTGCATTTCCACAAATCAGGGTGGAGAGCTCTTTATCATAGACAGGGTTTCTTTTCTCCTGTCTTGGTCCATTTTTTGTGTTATATTATTAGTTTTCCAACAAATAACATTCTTTGGATAGTGTGAAACCAAAAATAAAAATATATGAGCAACAATAATAAATTGCTGAAAATGGAATGCAAACAATATTGAAGGGAGAGAATGCTGAAAACACCTTCTATTAAATAGAAACGTTCATCATTGCCCAGATAGTAAGGTGGGGCAAAGGATATTTGTGAGAAGCACAATAGCACTTTTGAGTCCCCAAAAAGGCTTTAAAGAGTGTATGGTGAACTAAGATTTTTTTAAGATTGAAAACTGAGTGCTATTATAGGGATGATAGGTTTCATTAAAAGGACAATGGAAAATGAGATAAGATTAAATACAATTCAGTTCTAGGGTATTTGAATTGAGGAGTGTCCTTTGGGAAAAATAGATGCTTTTAATGGGGTGTCAGGCTGATTTCACAGAGTGGGGGCTCTTCATTCCTTGAGCCACAAATGTTATTATGTAAGGAACTCATAAGTTCAACTTACTGAAGTAACTTTCAGAGGTATCTCTATGGATGGCTCCTAGCCCTAACATTGAAAAGGCATTCTTCAGCTCTTTTCTCTCTGTCTTTTTCTCCCCCTTTCTTTGCATTTATATCCCACCTTTATTTCAAGCATCCAAGATGGCGTGAATGGAGAGTCTTCCTTTACTTTATTTCTACAACTGCTCTCTGGAGTACATTGTTGGTATGGGTGTGCATATCAAACTAGAAAGGAGATGGTGAAAAAGAGGAATCCCCAACAGAAATATTTATTCTGAAATGGCAAATAAAAGCATCTCCTGGAAGCTTCTCGAGTCTATGCTCCTATCATGAAATCCAGGAACAGAATCTGGAATTACAAACCTGTAGCTGCAGGTGTGTGACAAGTGATTATTATTAAGACGATGCATATATTATGCATGGTTGAATGGGGTAGTAAGAAATATTTAAGGACAGTTCCATCCCTGGTCTAAACTCACCATTTTGTTAAGTCAAACTTCACCTCATTTTGTGAAGGCTTTTCTTGAAATAAATATTCTCATTTCTCAAGTTCTCATCCCTTTGCATTCCCCAGCCATCTCCACTTGTTTGCATTTATTCCTGTTAAAAAAATAACAAGAATAGCTCATGAAAGGAACTTCAATAGCAACAGATGATTGTAATCTCAACATGATAGAAAATTGGTCTGATCTCCTTCCCCTTGTCCTCCCCTGATGGACAAGAAAGAAAGCAGGAAAATGAACTGAACTGAACTGAAGCAGAGGTTTTCTGGTAACACCTATATGACGTAAATTGGCCCAATGGTAAAGTGATCAGATTTTGCTTGCTTTGTCTCTATTGTACTTCTTTTTAAAAATGTGTTTCACGATTAATCAAAGATAGTCAATTATAAAAAAAAATAATTGGTTGACTACAATATTTGGAGAGTCATACTAAATGAAAGCTTTTTTTGTTGGTGAGGATGGTGCAAACATCTTTTCTTTAATAGGTGTGTATACACATGCAATCATGTGCATTCATAAAAGTAAATATTCTCTACCTAAACAGTATTTTGAAAAGGTAGAGTTACTCTGTTTTTTCACAATATATGGTCTGTGTCCACTGGGGATATGAGAGAACCTTGTTGGCTATTCTCAATCACTCTGTTCCTGTATCCAAATGGTGAGCTGAAAACATGAATAGGTTTTATGACAAGATATAGTAGTACAAACAACAAATCTGAGTCTGTTTGTTCCAGCCATGCTTACGTGCAAAAACTTTTGAAGAATGTTTCAAGGCTCCCTTTTTCTGCTCGTCTGTATCTTGGAACTTAGACATTCTTTTAATTCTAATACCCCTGAAGGGCACCAGTGTAGACAAGGCAATTCTAGAATGAGTACTAAACCATCTAAGGCGGGGCGTCAAACTCAAGGCCCATGGCCTGGATCTGGCTCATGGGATGTTTAAATCTGGCCCATGGGGCTGGCCTGGAAATAGCAAAGGACCAGCCCGCAGTGCCTCTGGCAGACAAAATGAGGTGTGGAGGGGCTGCGTGTGGCCCCTTCATGGTCTGTTTTTTACCTGGACACTGCCGGCCAAAACGGGGCATGGGGACCCCACAGGTGACCACTGCGTGGCCCATTTATGGCCTGGATGGCCTTATGCAACACTTTTCCAGCCAAAATGGGATGCAGGGGACTGGTGTTTTTGGCCTGCAAATTGTTGTAGAAGATCATGCAAGCCAAAAAGGTCCCCTATGCAGACCTGCCAACCCCTGATAAAGGAAAATCTGGAGACCCATGAAAAAAAATCTGGAGATTCTATAAAAAATAGTGAGATTCACGGTCATGTGAATAACTAACCAATCAGAGCGTGTTATATCCGGTGGTAGAAAAAGCAAAATGGAGGCGCCCAGAGTAAAAAGAAATGTGCTGTATGTATATATGACTGTATGGTAATATCAATATTGCGTGATCTGAGAAGTGGTGTCATGTCGTTTGTGTGAGAATCAGATTTATGTGCGTATAAGTCGACCCCCAAATTTTTTTTTAAAAAAAGCGTTTTAAATTTGGCGTGAGATTGAGGAGCCTTGTTGTGAGACCGTGAGACATGACAAAAAATTGTGAGACTCACGGCAGAACCGTGAGAGTTGGCAGGGCTGCCTATGCCTCATTTTGGCTGGCATCCATCTCATCTCTCCCTCCCTTTGAGTCACCATAAAGTACTTTCAAAAGTCTTCATTTAAAGTACCATATATATTAATAGATAAGCCCAGAATTTTAGGTTGTAAAATAATTTCCAAAAATTGGGTTCAGGTTACCTGTGGATACACTTTTCCATAAGTATATACAGTGAGATAAAGGTTCCCCTTGCACATACGTGCTAGTCGTTTCAGCTTTAGGGAGTGGTGTTCATCTCCATTACAAAGCCAAAGAGCCAGCACTGTCCAAAGAGGTCATGTGGCTGGCATGACGAAATGCCAAAGGTGCATGGAACACTGTTACCTTCCCACCAAAGTGTTCCCTATTTTTCTACTTGCATTTTTACATGCTTTCGAACTGCAATGTTGGCAGAAGCTGGGACAAGTAACAGGAGCTCACTCCATTATGTGGTGCTAAGGGTTTGAACCACCGAACTGCTGACTACCTCCTCCTCAATATTTTTAACTGGATAAATTGATGATACAGTTATTGCTTTGTCCAAAGAAGATTGTCTATTTCAGTATCTGTAATAAAAAAATCATACTTCTTGGAAAGGTTTCTGGCTGGGTTACTAGTGAGTCACAATATACAACAGGGACTACTGAGCAATGGACTCACTCACTACAAGGCAGCTTCATATGTTCTTCATGATCCAATACTTTTCTGGGGCAAGCAGGGAACATCACTACAAGTGGAATCGATTTTTTAAGGTAGTTAAGGTTTTATTGGGGGTTACTGAGAACCTTTCCAAGGCTTTCATGTTTCCTTGGAAAATACAGCTAAATGGAACATTCTGGAAAAAAGAAGACTGGGTAAAATTAAGGAAACAGCGATATTGGCTGTGTTTGGATGATGTCCTGAAGCCATAAAACCAAATCTCAGTGTAACAACCATATCCCCTTCATCAAGCAGTCCCCAGATGGTGAGGTATGTTTGCCTGTTACACTAAAAATAACAAAAATCTGTCTGCATTTTTGAAACTAACAAATGTCTAACTGTATACCCTGCTGATAGCCTATGATGCACTATTTATATATTTATTTCCCACATGTATTATTTTCAGAAATAACTCAAGACAGCAAAGATACCTAATATACTACTTCTTCCTCCTATTTTCCCCACAACAGCAATCTTGAGAAGTGGTTGGGCTGAAAGAGTGTGACTGGCCCCAAAATCCAGTTTTCATGCCTAAGGTGGAACTCATAGTCTTCTGGCTTCTATCCTGCTGCCTTAACCAATAAACTAAACTGACTCTTATGAATAACTATGAGTTATGAATAGTAATAGCAACAGTATTAGTATTTGTAGCCCATCTTTCCTTTAACACAATTCAGAGACAGTTCCGGTATTTACCCCTCTCATTCCCCCCCCCCCCAACTGTTTCCTCAGAACAACCACATCTTCCTGAACCAGAGTGAGAGAAAGACTCTGTCACTCCATTGTCCCTCAATAAGCTACTTGACAGTGAAGAGTTGGATGTGAATTTCAATAGCTTCAGTGCTTTCCCCACCATAAACATTGCTGGGTTTCGGGGGAGGGGAGGAATAGCAATTTTGGACCATAAACCATGCACGTATAAGTAAATTTAAAAAACAATGACTGCCTGCAGGTCAAAAAAAAAAGTAAAAGCCAGGTTAGATTTCTTCACTGTAAGCAAAATGTACACACATTTACTATTCATTGGAATAAGTTTCTATATTTATATATTCCCTTGTGAGCTTTTGTCCATGTATCTATTTCTGTGAGAAAGAGTTTATAGATGTTTCAGTACAAAGATTTGTGCTGAAAAAAGCCAGTCATCAATTTTTCAACCATTATTCGTAAAGTGCAGAAGCACTTAGTAATAGTAATTTGGCCTTGAATTCATTGTAAATAAATGAATTTCTCCTTCTCTCATTGATAGCTTTGTTGCAAATATTCAGCACAAATTCAGTACAAATTGCCTATTCACCAAATAGTGGGGACATTTTTTATTTCAAGTTCAATTTGTAGCAAGAGATAATTGTTTCATATGTCGTAGCACATCTGATTATTTTCATGCAACTGTGCTTAGAATCTGTATAATGATATGAAACGCTCTCAGATATTGTATTAACATAAACAAAGCTTGATGGGTGGCATATTTCTGTAGGATACTTGATCATAACTCTTACGGTTAAGGTGTTGGTCTAGAAACCAGGAGACTATGAGATCTAGTTCCTCCTGAGGCATGAAAACTGCATGGGTGACCTTGGGCCAGTCACTCTTTCTCAACCCTCTTTGGAGGGTTGCTGTAATGGGAGAAATAGGAGGAGGAAGGAGTATATTAGGCATGTTTGCAGTATTGAATTATTTCTGAAAATAATAAAGAGGAGAAATAAACATATAAATAGTGCAAATTACCAGCAAGGTATATGATCTGAAATTTGTACTAAAACTGTGATTACCTGGGGTGTGGCACAAAGGCAACACAGTCAGATAAACAGTAGGAGTCCCTTTATTAGCTCCAACTTTGTCCCCCAATGTCCTGGTTACCTTCTGGCTGGAGAAAAACATTCCCAGGAACAGCCTTTGGCTGCAGAGAATAAAGTTCAAAATGTGGTCAACAAAAACTGTAACTATATGTCCAATCAAGGCAAAATAAGGTGATTATTCCGACAGGGCAGGAGCAAGAATTCCAGATGTGAAGGCATGTCAATAACTCAACACAGTTGGGAAGATGCCAGGAACACAGAGAAGCAAAGTCAACACAAGATAAAGTCATGTTTGCTTCCAACAGCTGCTGTACTCAGCATGCATTTCTTTTAAACTCTTATTCCCAGCTGTGGCTAATGAAGGGAATCAGGGCTCTTTCCTCCCCTATAAGCCATGCAACCCATGTTGCTCTCTTCTCCATTCCTCCCTGCGTGCCCTAGGATGAAGAGGGGGTAGGCCTGGGACTTCCTCTGAACCCCCTCTACCTTGTTGTACCTCTTCCCTGCTCTGCCCTCAGCCCAGAGTTCAAAAACAGAAATGGCTCGGTGGGCCCACACTTCTGCAGGGTCATTTGCAAAATGAAAAAGCACTACGCAATCTAAAACCATCTCTATCTATTGGACCGGACGAAATATGTGCCTACTTCTTAAAAAAGCTATCCACTGCTATAGCCAAACCTCTAAGCATAATCTTTGAAAAATCTTTCAGGACCAGCTCCTTGCCAAAACTATGGTCACAGGCCATGGTAATCCCTATTTTCAAAAAGGGAGACCCCAACCTAATTGAAAATTACAGACCAATCTCTTTATGCTGCATCACCTGTAAAGTCATGGAATCAATCATTATCCATTATCCTCCACTTAGAGACTTACTCTCCAATAAACAATTTGGTTTCAGAAAAAAACTATCATGTAATCTGCAACTCTTACACTGCAAAAACATAGGGACTACATAACTTGATCAGGGCAAAGCAATAGATGCAATCTACATAGACTTCTGTAAAGCCTTTGATTCAGTGGTACACAACAAACTACTCCTAAAACTAAAATCTTATGGTGTCTCTGGACACCTGCATAACTGGATAGAAGCATTCCTGTCAAACAGACAACAAATGGTCAAAACTGGGAGTATCCTATCAAATTCTGTACCTGTCAATAGTGGTGCCCCCAAGGCAATGTTCTAGGACCAACTCTCTTCATACTCTACATAAATGACCTCTGTGATCATATTAAGAGCAACTGCATTCTTTTCGCTAATGATGTAAAGCTATTCAACACTACAGACAGTACTGCTACCCTTCAAAAAGACCTCGACTATGTATCAGAATGGCCAAACAAATGGCAATTTCAAATCTCAACAAACAAATGCTCTGCCTTACATATTGGCAAAAACAACAACAGAAAATAAAATACAAGCTGAGTAGTCAAGACCTTGCTGATGATCCAAACTCTGTCAATCAAATTGCTAACTAGAGCATATAAAACATTTGCTAGACCAATACTTGAATACAACTCATCAGTCTGGAACCCACATTATGTATCTGATATTAACACAGTTGAGAAAGTCCAGAAATATTTCACAAGAAGAGTTCTCCACTCCTCTACTCATTGCAGAAAAGCTTATGCCACCAGACTTGAAATTCTAGACCTAGAAAACCTAGAACTATGCCACCTTCGGTCCGATCTCAGTATAGTATATAAAATCACACATTGCAATGTCCTACCTGCCAATGATTACTTCAGCTTCAACCATAACAACACAAGAGCACACAACAGATACAAACTCAAGGTTAACCGCACTAAACTTGATTGCAGGAAATACGACTTCAGCAACAGAGTGGTCAATGTCTGGAATACTCTACCTGACTCTGTGGTTTCTTCCCCAAACCCCAAAAATTTTAACCTTAGACTGTCTACCATTGACCTCACCCCTTTCCTAAGAGGTCTGTGCATAAGCACACCAATGTGCCTACCGTCCCTGTCCTATTGTTTCTTTTTATTTTTCTTATATGTATCCATTTCATGTATTCATAACTATGTCTATACTTATACCTATTATCTTGTAAGCGATAGACAAATCAAATAAATTAATTAATAAAGTTTCCTCCACAGCCAATGGAACCACACTCCCACTTCCTGTCAGCTGTTCGTCTTCTTCCTCAGATTCAGACTCTGACAGGGGCATGACAAAAACATTTTTGTTATTTTTAAGTGCAAACACACCTCACTATCTGGGAACTGTTTGCGAGAGTGGGGTATCTTTACACAAGATACTATGCTGAGATTTGGATTTATGGCTTTAGGACATCATCCAAACACAGTTGTGGGGTATGTGACATGCAGTAGGGTTTACATGTTTCCCATCTGATAATATTAAGTGGCAGCAAATGAAACAAAATAGTTTTAACAGAACCAAAACAATATGCAATATTAACTTTAAAATGAAATTTCATATTAAAAACTGGATGTTACCTTTGAAATATTGCATTTAAGGTTCCTAACATGTAAACTAGCTTGCAATTTTGCTGCAAGTAATGACTGATTTGTCCTTTTTGAATTAAAGTGTGTGTGAATGTATGAGTGTTTGCATGGCGAGAGAGATTTGATATCACTGCATTGTAAGCCACTCTACTCTTGTCCCAATCTTTGCATCTATGTATTTACTTCCTTTTGTATGGCAGAGAAAGTGGCACCGGACCATAATTGGAGCTCCTCCAAGGATACTTATGTACCTCTCCCTGCTACTTCAAACTTCTCCTCAAAATTCAAGTATTTGGGAGGCATTTGCCCTTAGCCCCTTAAGACCTCCTTCCCTATAGAAACTGATTGGTGTGAGCAAATAAATTGCATTTTTCTTTTCTCTTAGTGTACCTTTGCTCCACTTTCCTTATCTTGTTTTATAACTCTCTCCTTGGATAAACTTTGAATAGAAAATTCTTCAAGAGAGGAATCTTTGTCTTCATTGTTGCTCTACAAACCATTTCTAGACCAAGAATATTAGGTGCATACAAAATGAATGTATGAAGAATGTGTGTGCTTTGATTACGGTGTATGCTTGCATATAAGCCGACTTTAGAACGCTTTTTTTTTTTTTTTCAAATTTGGGGGTCAGCTTATATGCACATAAATCTGATTTCTGACACAAACAACATGACACCACTTCTCAGATCATGCAATATCGATATTACCATACAGCGATATATACTTACAGCACATTTCTTTTTACTCTGGGTGCCTCCATTTTGCTTTTTCTCCCACCGGATATAACACGCTCTGATTGGTTTAGTTATTCACGTGACCGCTGTAGTGTTTGCGATCGTCACATGCAACTTTTTATCCAGTTTCTCTGCATTTAGTAAAGCATTCTGCAGTAAAATTTATTAAAATATAGCCATGTCTGATGTTAAAAGAAAAAGAATGTCTTATGCTGCTTCTTTTAAACTAAAAGTAGTGAAGGCTGCAGAGGAAACAAGCAACCTTGAAGCAGCAAGAACCTTTGGAATAGATGAGAGCAATATTAGAAGATGGAGAAAGGATAGTACATTGGATTGCACCCCCAATTCAAAACGTACAAAAAGAGGGCCCAAAGCTGGGCAATTCCCTGAAATGGAAAAGCACATTCTTGAGTGTTTTGAGGCTCAAAGGCAGAATGGCTACAGTGTGTCTAGATTGTCCGTGTGCTTACAAGCATTGCAGATGGCCAAATCTGGAAAATACCAAGGTATCTCAACCTTCACTGCTTCCCCGGGCTGGTATACAAGGTTTTTGAAGAGAAATGGGATATCGCTAAGACAAAGAACAAAAATAGCCCAAAAGCTATCATCAGAATTTGAGGAAAAGGTGATGAACTTCCAACGTTTCGTGATAAATAAACGAAAGACTGGTGATTTTCCTCTCAGCAGGATTGGCAATATGGACGAGACCCCGATGTGCTTTGACATGCCAAGCACTAAAACACTGAACCAAAAGGGTGAAAAAACAGTTCTTATTAAGACAACAGGGCACCAAAAAACCCATTTTACAGTGGTGCTGAGTTGCACTGCAGATGGGGTGAAGCTACCCCCAATGGTAATCTTCAAACGAAAAACCCCTCCAAAGGACAAATTTCCCAGTGGTGTGCTCATCCATCAGCATCCCAAAGGATGGATGGATGAAGAAGGCATAATCAAATGGATAAATCAAGTGTGGGTGCGCAGAAATGGAGGTCTTCTCAAGAAACACTCCAGGCTAGTCTGGGACCAATTCAAAGCTCACCTAACCGAAAAGGTAAAAAGGAGTCTAAAGGAGTCAAACACCATTCAGGCAGTCATATCAGGAGGGTTGACTGGAATGCTACAACCCCTAGATGTCAGCCTGAACAGACCCTTCAAGACACACATGCGAAACCTGTGGACACAGTGGATGGCAGATGGCAAGGCTGAACTAACAGCCAAAGGAAACTTCAAACGCCCTCTTTTGCCCACAGTTGAAGACTTCATGGGATATGATTTTCCAAGAAATGGTACAGAAATCCTTTTTAAAATGTTGCATCAGCAACAAATTAGATGGCACTGAAGATGATGTTGTATGGCAGGAGGATAGCAATGAAACTGAAAATGAAGACAGTGATGAAGTGGCAGAAAATGAAAATGAAGATCAAGATGAAGAAATGTGGGATGAAGATAATGTCAAATATACATTGGAGGACTGGAAACATCTCTTTGGGGAATCTGAGGACGAGGGTGATGGTGAGGATGAATTTGAAGGATTCTGAGACACAGTTTAATTTGTGAAAATAAATAAAAGTAAAACACAACAATAATGGCTTTTATTCTCATTTATGCTCTTCTGCAAGCTTTTGCTATGATAAGTGCATATATTACCATTACATAACATCAGATTCTTTACATACCGGGCAATTAACTTAATATTGTTTCCTACACAAATGCTTTGATAATGAACCTTCATCAGTGCATTGCATATTGATACACTTTTGTTATTAGCCCAAACAACACACCATGGTATTTGGGGGTCGGCTTATATGCGAGTTTTTGCAAAATTCCTAATTTTGGGGCAGTTTTTTAAGGGTCGGCTTATATGCGAGATCGGCTTATATGCGAGTATATATGGTAGCTTAAAATTGGCAGCCAAGCTGTAGAGAAAAAAAGCTGTTCCTTCTAACATCCCTTGTGGACTTGCTACTCAGCTTCCTTTTTCTTACAAGGAGCTTTTTTTTTTTTTCTCGTAGTCTTCTTCCAGCAGCCGAGAAATCAGGAGCTCCTGAGATATGGCAGCCAAGGGGTTATAAAGATGATCCCCAGAGAGAAAGATGTCTCTTCCCTCCATCATCTATCAATGACAAAAGGAGAGGAAACATGAGAATTTTAGTGTATCAGTAAATAGGCACATCATGCATAAAAAGCAAAGATTCCCAATACCTCCCATCAGCCATCTGTGCCACATGTCTCTGCCCAATTTGCTACTGAATAGTTGCCCATCTCTATTCCTGTAGGCGTTTCAAGCAGGATTACACAGCATTAGCATAGTTTCGGGCATTTCTCACAATGTGCCAAACCTTGTTAGGACATGATGGGAACTTTTAAATGGTAAGGTCATGACACAGATTGGAAGAATTCCAGATTTTATTTTTAATTTTATTTCTTATATATTTTATTTTACATTGTGGTTGGCCAGCCAGACAAGCAGGGGTTTAAACTGGATTTGGCATTTTTCCAAAGTTCTTCCCAAGGACCTGGGATAGTTAGATGTTGTTTTTTTGATGGTTAAAGGTGTTGTCACATGATGTAAACTGTTCCAAGTAAAGCCTTGTGTAATTGACTGATGATGATTTTGTCAATGCCAGTGGTGTTCAAGTGATGCTCCAGGCACTTTTTTTTCAATGCAGTTGGAACTTTAAACCTTTGCTAAACAAATAGTTGTAAGTCAGGGACTACCTGTACATGCATATACAAGGTGGTGAACATACCAAATACTCTTGTCTCCTGTTTTCTACACAACAACTCTGTTAAGTGGGTTGGAGTGAGAGAAGTAAGTAGCCCAAAGTCACCCAGTCAGCCTTCTTGCCCAAAGGCCTGGTCCCACTGGCCGACGGACACAAAACATATGCATAAAGGACACAGCGGACAAGCAAAATTTCGGGGGTGGCTCCATCCGTTGTCATCCGTTCCCAAAAGTGGTGAAAATTTGCATAACCAGAATGGAAAAGAACGGAAAAGAACAGACATGGGTAGTATGTAGTGGGGATGTTAAACGGATGTTCATCGGAAGCCTAGAGGATGAAAGCGGATGAAAGCAGATGACATCTCTGAAGGGGTTCCAGGGGAGAATTTCAAAGCGGACGCATAGTGGAAGGGGCAGATGCATAACAGATGAAGCAGATGCATCACGGACGCCTATAGGAAACAAAGGGGATGCCACGCGGATATATATCGGATGAAAAGCATTCACTGTGCATGCGGGGAGTATAAATTGCGTCAGCTCTGCGGATATAAAAGGATGCAGCATGCAGGCAGTCAGCATACAGGGGAAAGACGTGCTGCCACATACATCTTGCAGGAACACCATGGTTCGTCAGTCAGGCAAGAAGAGGAAGCCCGTACCTACTCGTTCAAGCCCTGGCAAGGTGAAGAAGGTCAGAACCAGCATCCCACCTCCTGGCACTGACTCTGAAGCTGCTGCGACTGCTGCTGCTGCTGTGGTGCACCAGCCCCAAGACCTTCAAAGCCCTGCTGCTGAAGGCCCTGCTCCGACCCAGTCCAGGTATGCTCCTCCACCCCAGGCGATGTCACAGCCCTTCCATGGCTTTCAACAGCCCCTCACCTACCAAGGCTATGACTGCGGTATCTGCTATCCCGCATCAGATGGGCGTCTCATGATAGGGAGCGAAGGAGAAAGAAACGACAGGAGACGAAGTTCCTCGGGATGAGTGCACCCAGAATGTCTGGGTACACGCTCTTTTATTATGCTCCTTCAAAAGGGGGGGGTCACTATCATTGTTTATTCAGAGCCTAGGTCAAGCCCAGGTCAGACAGGATATGCAAGACTTAGATAAGGCAAAATACCAAGTCAGACAAGATGGCACGATCTACAATTTGATCAAGACATTCCTTACAAAGCTGCATGCCAGACGATGTAATCACAAAGTGAATGCTTGACTCCTTGTCTCTGTACGTGCCCTGTAAAAGGTCACTGAGGAGACAGAAGTTCAATGATTACACGTGAATGATACAATGTTGCAAATGCCTGAATGATACATAGTTGTATTGATACACAGTTGCAAACACATAAATGATACATAGTTACAACATATGACTACCAGGACTTCCCACAGCACAAGCAGAACTTCCCAGTCCAGGCCCAAGTTCATCGGATGCCACAGATGCCAGTCCTCACCCAGCTTCAGACCAGACAGCCCCACTACACTCCTCCTTCCTCCACCCCACAGCCAAGCCCGTCAATGGACAATCTGTCATCAGTATTGGGCCTGACATCTCAAGTCCTTGATGAAGGGCCTCTCAACCTCATGGGACTGAGTCAGCTCTCGGATAGCTTCCTGAATGCACTACTACCTGTTGTACCTTTGGGGCCAAGCACCCTAATGGTGTCTCAGACCAGCACTCAAGCCACAGCCACCTCCACAGTTCCTGCCTGCTTAACAGCTGAGACCATGGACATGACTCAGATTGACTGAGAATAGTGTCAGAGAC
Source organism: Laticauda colubrina (assembly GCA_015471245.1). NCBI lineage: Eukaryota > Metazoa > Chordata > Lepidosauria > Squamata > Elapidae > Laticauda > Laticauda colubrina. The sequence goes on from BLBF01000036.1 coordinate 1,284,391, forward strand.
TGAGTTGTTTACTTAAGTTTATCTTTGCTTAAGACACTTAATACAGTTTACTTGGTTCATTTTGCTTATTTAATGAAGTCATAAAGTTTACCTAAGAAAGTTAATAAAATTTATCTTTGCTTAAGAGACTTAGTTTACTTGGTTCATTTTTTTTACTTAATAAAGTGTTGGTGAAAACTTTGAAAAAATGGTTAAGCCTTTGCATGCTTGTGGGATAGATAAGGATAGTTGTGGGATAGATAAACCTCCAGTGCAACCATAGTGGGACTGTATGGTCCACCATCCCAGCAATCCAGATGATTTTCTCCCCTTTTTTATGGAAAATATCAGTTGTCCACTAGGTGTCCTTCTACATACTCTAGACATACTCCAGACATCCTAAATATATGAGATACATCCCAGATACAAACGTTTTGTCCATTTTTAATACTTTATATACGAGATGCATACGCTTCCATCCTTTCTATTTCTGTGCTACTAACGCTGTGTAGATGTTCCATGTACCTTTTGTTTCCTCCCTCTTTCCATTTTCAGCTGCAGCGGATGTGAGTTGAAGGGATGGCCAGAGGATGCAGAGAGGATACAGTGGATGTTTAATGGATGATAACGGACATAGAACGTTTGTTGCCCATATATGTCATGGATGTACATCATACATGGCGGAAAGTTCATCCGTTCACAAAGTTTTGTTCAGCTCAAAACTTCTTGCGCGGATGAAATTGCAGTGGACGGATGCTCGACGGATAGAGCGTATGAAACATGTATGCAGTGAGTACACAACGGATGCATAGCGTTTTCCAACGGATGGCAAGCTTTTTTTTTTTTTATGTTTTACATCCTCTTTGCATCCGTAAGTGCAGTAGGACCAGACCTTAAGGGAGGTCTAGGACAGGGGTTTCCAACCTTGGTAACTTTAAGCCTGGAAGAATTCTGGGAGTTGAAGTGCTCCAGGCTTAAAGTTACCAAGGTTGGAGACCCTTGGTCTAGGACTCTCTGACTTTTGATTTCTAAGCCAGCCCCTTAATCACTACACCAAACTGTCTACAATAAAAGAGTGACTCACAGCAATATTGGAAGGGGATCAGTTATCCCAGACAGGACCATATAAAGGTGATGTTGGTCTTAGTAAATCATGATTGCATATAGATACTAAATCAATCTCCCCCCAGATAGCACTGGCAGTTATCACGTAATGTAACTTGTAGCCCAAGACATATATGGTCACTAGATTAGGACATGCAGCCTCAGTGTTATACATATTTGTTTATTAATATTTTTAAGAAACATTATCTTGGAAAATAGAAATCTGATTCAAATGCATTTTCCATGCTACAAAAATCCTTTTTTAAAAAAACTATCTCCCAGTTTTGTTTTATATGATATCTCCCTCTGTTTACAGAATATTGCAGAATAAAGGGGAAAGAGAACAATCTCTTGGCCCATTCATTACCAGATCTTATGATTTCATAATACTTCTTTCCCCTCCAATCTCTAAAGCAGGATTGATAACTATAAAGTTACCTAGTAAAATGGCCTTTCAGCTGTGGTTTTGTTATCCACAGCATAGTCTAAACACCATGTTGGAGCTGAGGAATTCTGGGAGTTGAAATCCACATATTGAGAAGCACTGGACTGAAGTCATTCTTTGTCAGCAAACAAACAAGGAAAATAAGAAAGAATTCAGTATATTTTTATATACTGAAATATATGAATATCTTTATCTTTCATATCATGAAAGATGTATCTGAAATATGGGTTTGTACCTATTTAATCAAATCAATACTTAATCAAATTAAGTCTCAGCCAACTTTCTTAACCCAGGTCAAATCTTACTCTATCATTCAGTGCTTTTCCAGGCAAGTGGGGAGGGGTTGCTTCAGTGGTGGGATTCATGTTTTTTACTACCAGTTCTGTGGGTGTGGCTTGGTGGGCATGGCAGGGGAAGGATACTGTAAAATCTCCAGTCAGAAGTGGTATTTGTGGGTTCTCCAAACTACTCAACATTTCTGCTACCGGTTCTCCAGAACTGGTCAGAACCTGCTGAATTCCACCTTTGGGTTACTTATTTCCTTGGATTATATCCTGCTTTTCTTTTCCTGTGGAAAAATCTCAAACATAATACAAACCTGGAAAACAAACCAAAAGAAGCAGATAATAATAACAACAGAGCAATATCAATGATAAAAACAGAACAATGTAAATGCAAATAACAAAATTCTGTTGAAATTCCTGCTTTCTAGAATATTCTCTCCTTGTGTGCCAATGTTCTTCAGGAAATTATTGAAGGAATTGTTCACGCAGGCCTTGGGGAAAGGTGGGTCTTGGAGACCATTTTTGCTTTTGCTTTGCTTTCTTTTTCTACTTTTCTCTCTGGTCAGTTACATTTTTCTTTATATTTGTTTTTTAATTGTAAGCAAAAAAGAGTAGTTTTGGAGTTGGGTGTGTGGTCTATTGAGGTTGGGCAGCTAATACATTTAAACAAACAAATAAAAAAACCAACCTGATTACCTAGATCTCATTCCTCCTACCTTTTCTTGTCATCCATGATGTGTGCAAGCATACAGATAAAATATTACATTTTACAAAATTCAGCAATCCACCTTGTCATTCCTTTTGGATAATATCTCATTGTATAAGTAACCCTCGACTGACAACAGTTCCTTTGGTAACCATTTTACAAAGTTACAATGGCACAGAAAAAAAGTGACTTATGACAGTGTTTCACACTTACAACTGTTACAGCATCCCTATAGTCAAATGATCAAAATTAAAGATGCTTGGCAACTGACTCGTATTTATGACTGTTGCAGTGTACCAAAGTCATGTGGTCACCTTTTGTGACCCTCAAACCCACAAAGTCAATGGGGAAACCAGATTCACTTAACAACCGAGTTACTGTTCTGACCCAGGCTTCATCAAACTTAATAAAACACAAACTGAATTTAAAAGTAAAACCTTTTTTAATGCAATGTTGGGAATTACTTGCATTCCCAGCCAAAACTCATTATATACAGTTCCTCCTGATAAGAGCACACTTTTCAGTGCTGTAGAATGCTGCCAAGAAACAGAAGTCCAATTAAGGCTAAAACTAAACCAACCCCAAAACCTAGAAAAAACTGATCAGGATACAGAGACGACTTGGAGATTACTGAACTGCTTTGTTTCCTGCAAAGCTCTTCATCATTGAGGACTGACTTTTATTCCTTATGGGGGGGGGGCAATCAGCTCCCAGACTTACTCCCGAATTGCCCTTTCTGCTTCAGCTACTCTTGCCTTCTAGCAGCTGTGCGCACACGCGCACTGGGAAGAGGCTCCCTGGAGTCCTCTGCTTCACTGCTGCCAGACTCCGAAGGCTCTGAAGGCAGCACCCCACTCTCAGATGGTTCTGACCCCATCCCTGCATTTGATGCAGGATCCTTGTGCAAGTCCTCTTCAGATTCCCTGACTAGTTCCCTTTCGTCCTAAGTTGATGGCTACCTGTACTCAAAAGATCAAGAAGAAATGCAAATGCATTCTGTATGGCATACAGGATGAAGTATAGCATGGCTATTCTTCAGAAGTTCTAATCAACTCCCTTAAGGGGGAAGATTTCTCTAGGGTGGGGAAAGAAATTATCCCCATGGGACTTGGAACTATGCCAGCCACTATTTTTTCTCCTTTTTTAGCCAGAGAACATTGTGAGATCTGCCAAACTGAGATCTGCCAACAGGAAATTCCATGATGTACTTCTAATCAACATCTGAGGCAACCACACCTTGTAAATGTCTGCCCTTTAGAGGTGTATTTCTCTGAATGTTTCCTTGTTAGTAGATGCTTTTTCTTTTTAACTTTGTGTAAATAGCTAATTATTTAAGAAGAGATTCTTCAAGATATAAAGGAATGCCTCTTGCTTAAGTACAGACCCAAGAGCCTTTCTAGGGAAACTTTATAAACAAAACCAACAGATGGTCTGGGAAATGTTACATGGAACAAAGCCATTAAAATCTCAGGTGATCTCAGGCTTCTATAGAAAGACAATTAAGAATTGTATCTGCATAATTTACATATAATATTACCCTCCCCTCTACTTAGTATAAGATGGTGGAAGATAAGTTGCATTTTCTACATCCTGTTTAGCTGCATGTTTATTTATTTACATCATTTATCTACCTGAATCAACAGGCCTTAGAAGTCTTGTAGAAAATTAAATCTAAAAAACAGAGGGCACAAGAATAAATTGACTCAGGCTTTCATTACCTGTCATTAAAAGATTATTACAAATATTGTACCCCACAGAAACCTCAAGTCCAAAATAGATGATAAAAAGGTATAAAAAACCTTCATTCATTTTAAAAATAATAAAGGGGTACACATTTCAGGATCTCCTATGTTTTGCATGCAGTGTTATAGTACAAGTTTCATTTTCAGAAATGTGATTAATTATGATTAATCTTTGAAGTCAGGGACAACCTGGCTCTGAATAGGTTCTGAACATGAACATGGCTTTCATGATTGGCTTGGGATCCTTAATAGGGCACTTTTCTGGAAAATAAAGTAAAGCTTTTGGGGCCAAATTATGATCCAGCAGTATGTGGCAGCAGCCAAAAAACCCAATGCAATCCTAAATTGCATTAACAAAGGGGTACAATCAAGATCAAATGAGGTACTAATACAACTCTATAAATCCTTAGTAAGACCACACCTAGAGTACTGCATCCAGTTTTGGTCACCATGCTATAAAAAAGATGTTGAGACTCTAGAAAAAGTGCAGAGGAGAGCAATCAAGATGATTAGGGGATTGGAGACTAAAACATATGATGAACAGTTGCAAGAATTGGGCATGGCTAGTTTAGTGAAGAGAAGGACCAGGAGATACATGATAGCAGTGTTCCAATATCCACAGAGAGGAAGGGGTCAAGCTATTTTCCAAGGCACCCGAAGGCCAGACAAAGAATAATGGATGGAAACTGATCAAGGAGAGATTCAACCAAGAAATAAGGAGAAATTTTCTGACAGTGAGAACAATCAACCAATGGAACAGCTTTGCCTTCGGAAGTTGTGGGATCTTCATTACTGGAGGCTTTCAAGAAGAGATTGGACTGCCATTTGTCAGAAATGGTGTAGGGTCTCCTGCTTGGGCAGGGGGTTGGACGAGATGATCTGCAAGATCTCTTCTAACTCTGATTATTTGTAATCTATAACATCAGACACTGAAATTTACTTTCAAATATATGAGGACTTTGCTAGGGATACCTGTGGAGTCATCCAGCAAAATTCTTATTGTGCTTTTCTGAAAAAAATAAAAATAAAGCTAGAAATAGTTTCTTCCACTAACACTGACATATAATAGTCAAGTTCAGACCACATTAGAAATGTATTCATTCAATAAAGTCAAATGATAAAATCCTTTTTTATTGCTGGACAGGTAGAATGAGAGTGAAAAGATTATTTCTTTAGACACAAAACTTCCTTTCACATAGGAAGCCATCAGCAAAAATTATTGTAGTTTTAACTTTCTCCATGCATAACAGGTAGTCCTTGCTTAATGACTGCCATGTTTAATAACAGCACTGAAAAAGTAACTTAATGACCAGTCCTCACATTTTTCAACCTTTGTAGTCCTTGTGACCACAAGGTCACTATCTGCATGCTTTACAGCTGCTTTTGGTAAACAGAGTCAATGGAGAAGTGAGCAGTAAATTGCAAGTTGTGGTTACCTGATGTCTTGCTTAACAACTACAGCAGAAGTGAGGTTGTAAGTCTGTCATGGTCATGCAATGTTTTTCTTAATGACCGCATCACTTATGAATGGAGTTGCCAGTCCCAATTGCAGTCAATAAGCGAGGACTGCCTGTCTACATCTATAAGTGAGTGTTTAAACGAGAGAAACATTGAAAACTTTATAATGAAATTATCAGTCTCCGAATCTATCACATTATCCTTTTGAATTCGAATATCCTTTGGACTTAAAGTTACTAGGTAAACCAAGGGTCTTCAAACTTGGCAAGTTTAAGACTTATGGACTTCAACTCCCAGAATTCCTGAGCTAACATGACTAGAGGAGGAATTCTGGGAGTTGAAGTCCACAAGTCTTAAAGCTGTCAAGTTTGAAGCCCCCCCCCCCCCCCGAGGTAAGCAATTAGAAAGGAGGATAAATGGCGGGGGCTGGAAAGGGGGACATTAATTATTTAACTTTCTCAGCATCTGCAACAAAAAAATTCCAAGGAAAATCTGACGAAGGATGCATTGACATCTATATAAATGTACAATTAACTTTTTCCAGCATCAGAAAGACTGGTTTTTCAATTGCAGGAATGTGCTAGAGCCAGTTCGGCAAAAACTTCAGTGTGTAACTGAGGAAGGCTTTGTCGGGAGGACTCTAATCAACGAATTAAGGTCACAGAATGGAGCTTGTTAACTTTTCAGTTAGCATATTAGGAAAGCACTGCCCCATGGAGAAAAGCTGCATAGTAAGAGGCACTTGAAAAGACTGACAGTGTTTGATTTTAAGAGTATGCCTGCTGTACAGACGACATGAGGGCATTGCCAAATGCCTAGTAAATTTATAATGTATAATTATTTTGTTCCCAAATACAGATTGAAAATGCCATAGCAAAGCAAATAGGAGGTAACATGATTTTAACAAATGCTTTGGCCAAAGCAGTTTAATTTCCACAAATCAGCATGACAGGTGGCCTCAAACTGTCAACCAATTATGTCAACCCAATGATGCCCACAGCATCTTTTTCTTGGTGCTTGCAAGATTCTTACCTTGCTAGGCATCATTTTTTAAGGTTCCTTAATTACCAAATAAATGACTAAATAAGAAGCAGGTGTCCTGCAAAGCCAAGCTTCTAGTATCATCCTGATTTATGGAAATACCTCTGGGCCCCACAGGCATTCTCTGAAAAGAAATATGGCAAGTCTTTCTTTAGAAATATATCAACCTACTGTACCTCCACAAAGGAAGATTAGGGATTTTTTTTTTTTAAATCACCATCATCAGCAACCACCACTTGGAGAACTAGAAGGCAGTTCACCAGTTTCTCATGAATAAATTTCCAAAGTGGAAACATTCTGTGAATGGGCATCTCCTACCTAGCATTTTGTGAAACCCTCACAACATGCTCTAAATTTCACCCCTTTCATATCTGATACTCAAAAATATTACCTGTCCCTTCCTTGACTGATTGATTGCTCAGTATGTAAATAGGCAAACCCTCTCCTAGCTGATGGATCTTCTGAGTCTGGTTGCCTGAATCTCTTGAAGAGAGTACCGGCTGTCTTCATACATTCCTAAAAAAAAAATCAAAAAAAAAATCACAAGGCTGGATAGATCACATTTACTACTATTTCAGAGAATAAATGAAGGAGAATGAGAGAAACATTTCCTCATTCTGCATGAACAACCATTTTTATTAGAAGAGATGGTTGATTAATTCCCCTAGATTAAACAGATCTTCATAATGTAAGGACAAAAGGGTCATTGTCACCATGGAGACAGATATCCTTGGGTCAAGGATATCAGCACTATTGTGGGTTTTGTTTTGTTTTATCCTGCCTTTATTATTTTAAAAAAATAATTCCAAGAAACCAATGCATCTAATATTCTTTCCTCCTCCTCTTTTCCGCACAACAACAACCCTGTGAGGTTTTGATGCAATGAATGGCCTAAATCTTTATTAAGGGAAAGTTTCAGAGATTTCCTGTTCATTTGCACTTAGGTTGGGTTACAAATATCTAAAAGGACAAAGAAATATTTGTTCTTCTAGGAATCACAATAGCATAACTAAAAGGGTCTGGAAACATGTTCATGCAGGGAGTAAAGATTCTGGAAAACCATCAGGGAGAAGAAAGTTTTGACAGGTTACATTTCTATGTGTATATTTGCAAATGATCATTAAATTGTGCCAGCTCTTACTTGCATTTAAATGCAACAACCTCACCCTGTGGCTGAGTTTGCCCAAATCACTAGATTAAGTTAAAATGTTTGATTACTTTGCTATTCAACATGTGATAACTAGGCCATTGTCTTAAACAATAATAAGCTTTATTTCTTTTGGCAGAGCTTGTGAAGTAAAAGTAGCAGTTGTATATATTTTTTCTTCTGTTCAATCATGTTCAGTTCTCAGAGACTGCCTGAGCAAGTCCCTGATGTTTCCTGGCAAGGTCTTTCATAAGTAGTTTGCCATTGCCTCTTTCCTAGGGCTGAAAGTAAATGATTGATTCAAAGTCTGGCTTTGTGTCGAAAGCGAGACTAGAATTCACAGAATTCTGTTCTAGCCTGGCCTCTTAATCACTAAACTGTATTTTGTTAATTCAGGTTTTAAAGTTGTGTGAACCTAGCTAGTTCTGACAACCAGATTTCTACTTAAAATATATGCTTTTCTATTCTCAGAAGAAATTAAACTTAGTTTTACAAAAATTTGTTCAGGATTATATGAACCCCAATGACTAAGAGGGGGACTCTGATGGCAGAGCACCTCTGCTAAAACTCATTTCACTTATTCAGTTAGCAGTTTATCATTTATTGTGGCCAAGTTTGGTTGTTTGAAGAGGATTTGGAAGCTCACATCAACTACAATAGAGGTAATCCTATTGTGAGACTCTAGAAAGAGTGCACAGAAGAGCAACAAAGATGATTAGGAGACTGGAGGCTAAAACATATAAAGAAGGGTTGCAGGAACTGGGTATGTCCAGGCTAATGAAAAGAAGGAGTAGGGGAGACATGATAGCAGTGTTCCAATATCTCAGGGGCTGCCACAAAGAAGGGGGAGTCAAGCTATCCTCCAAAACACCAGAGAAGGCAGGACAAGAAGCAATGGGTGGAAACTAATCAAGGAGAGAATCAACCTAGAACTAAGGAGAAATTTTCTGGCAGTTAGAACAATTCATCAGTGGAACAACTTGCCTCCAGAAGTTGTAAATGCTCCAACATTGGAAATTTTTAAGAAGAGATTGGATAATGATTTGTCTGAAATGCCATAGGGTTTCTTACAAAAGCAGGAGGTTGAACTAGAAGACTTCCAAGGTCCCTTCCAACTCTGTTATTCTATTCTATTCTAAAATTCCAGATAAATTTAACACTTATCTCTGGAGTGAAGGCTGGAATGTTAAAGTATGAATATTTTAAAATATGAAAATAGCCTCCTAATATCTTTTTGTTGTAACTAAAAACAGCAACAGAAGCAGTGGTGGGTTTCAAAATTTTTCACTATCAGTTCTGTGGGTGTGGCATTGCTTGGTGGCATGGTGGACATGGTAGAGGAAGGATACTATAAAATCTTCATTCCCTCCCCACCCCACTAACCTGCTTTCCAGCTCTGTTCTCCTGTGTGGGGTAACAAAAAAGACCCAGCCAATCAGCTGGCACTCGGGAGGCAGAGAATAGATGGGGACAGGGCCAGTCAAAGGTGCTATTTGCCAGTTCTCTGAACTACTCAAATTTTCCACTACCAGTTCGCCAGAACTGATCAGAACCTGCTGAATACTACCTCTGAACAGAAGATGCTGGGTCTGAGGGGAGAAATTGTGGGGAATAATAGCAATATGTAACCCTTTCTTCATACCTGAAAAGTGAATTCAACTGTAGAGTTCTGTGACTGCCCAAAAGAGCAATATCTGGTGGATTCAAATTTGAGTGAAAATACAGCTGTGTGAGAGTTTGAAGTTCTTCCTCTGCAGGTACTGATGGTTACAACCTCCATGTTTCCTTTTCAGTTTAAAATATGCTTAGACACAGATACATGCATTATTCGTATGATGCCTAATTTGACCCTCGATAAAGGAAGCTCCTGAAGTGAGGCAGTTTTTCCATCCTTACTATCCCACTCTTTTCCTCTCATCTCTATTCTTTTCCTCTTGCAAAGAATAATGGTGAAAAGTTCAGAACATGTTAAGCACAATATAATGATCAGAGTTTATTAATTGTGTAACACCCAGTCATTGCATTTCTTCTCAACATCTGACTTCATCCTTAATAATTCACTTTATGGCCTGAAGCATAGTTCTTGACAGGTCTCATTGCAGCAAAATGTTTCTCTGCAAAGTTAAAAGCTTGTTTGCTCTTGCCCCAGAACATCACCAGATAGCTGTGTAAAATCTAGTAGCTGGATGTTTTCTTAAGCTGAAATATTCAACTTCCATTTCTTCTCCAGGCAAGCCATAGAAGGAAGTTTTGATTGCATGTTTGTTCTTTTTTTTTTTTTAATGGTTCCTGGCTGAATCAAACAATATGTCTTTGTTTTTCTGCTTAGATGGTTGGATGAAAGGAATGTCTTGAACTGAGTGGGAAAAACTGCTGTGTGCCCAGGAAGTTCTGAGGAGCAAATCTTTGCCTGCATCTCTGTTGCAAACCTTTCAGTGGATGTTTCTGATTTCCCAGCAGAAAATATGACATCCATGCCAGAAATCCAGATAGAAGAAATGCTGGATAGTGTGGATGATAAGGCTGAAGATGATCCCCCATTTGATGATCATTTGCGTAATCTGAAAGCCCTGACAGAAAAACTGAGGCTGGAGACAAGAAGGCCTTCCTATTTGGAATGGAAAGCTCAGCTGGAAGGACCAGCCTGGAAGAGCCATTCCAAACCTCCTGAGAGGGTCATGGGAAGGCAAGAGAAGAAACCAACAGAGGAAAATATTTCTTTGAGAGATGTGCAGGTTTATATCAATGGAAGCTCTTCCAGACAGCCAATTTTGCTTGCCCCAGAGAAAGTGTGTGGCTTTGGAAACATCGATGAAGCATTAAATTGGCTCCGGAAAGAGTTGGTAAGTAATTTCCTATTGTTTTTTAAAATTATTTATCAACAGAATCCCTAGGCATGTTTTAGGATTATAGCTGAAAAGACAAAAATTAGGCCTATTCTTGGCAATTAATTTTTTAAATGAGTGCACAAGGCAGCTTGCAAAATGCTTTTTACAAGGTTTTTGAAAGATTAATAGATTCTGACTTCAACAAGACATCTTTAGTAGGAGAGTCATAATTGTCAAGGAGACATGGCAATATTAAATCCTATAGACTTGATTGACTTTCAGACAGTTTGAACAAGGGATATACAGTATTTTAATAGCTTACATGTGTTATCTGCTCGGTATTCACGTTAGAAAAGGCAAGAGCAGGATATACATGCATATGCCTTGCTTCAGTTCTGTTTTTATAAAATGAGAAAATGGGGAAAGATATTATTTGGACTCATTTGAAACAGTCAAGGAGAAACTTAATTTTGTTAAGGTGTAGTTCTTTTTTTGTCTCATTATCTGAGTATTGCTTTTAGTCACTTGGTGAGCAATATAGCAGCATGGTGAGGCACGTGATGCTTCAAACTGATGTATTAATAGATTGCAATCCCACCATAAACTTTGTATCTGAAGGAAAAATCTGTTCATAAAACTTTAATAAAACCATCCGATTCAAGGGTGAGACCATTCCATCATCAGATTGGAAATAGAGGCTGTGATTAAAATGCTACTTTCTCTAGTTTTGATGGAAATACTTGTGGGGCCATGAGATGAACTGAGAAAAAAAAGAGGAAGAATTAGCAAAATACGTTTGGATTTCTATATACAGCCTATATAATTGTTCCACACAGCAAGATGAAAGATATTTCCGTAAAGCTAAAAGGAAGCACTGAGTCTGAGATTACAAAATGCCTAATCCTGGAATCAATTAAATAAGGGGGGAAAAACAGGGGCGCATCTGAGACTTATTTTTTAAAAAAAATAGTTTCAAATGCCTTTTTTTTCTTTTTTAAAGTAGTGATTCCAATAAAGGAGAATGTTTGTAGCTCAAGGTTGAAATGTAGGGTCCTTGTTGCTCTCTGAGCTTGCTTGTTTTCTTGCAGATGTTTCATTACCCAAACTATGATGATGTTATCTAGTTTGGGAAATGAAATGTCTGCAGGAAAACAACCAAACTCTGAGAGCAACAAGGACCCCTCAAAGTAGTTATTACTATCCAGATGGAGTGAGAAGTTATAACAGAGCCCTGTCAAATTACATAGACCCTAGTAAAATAAGAGAGAGAGGAAAAATAAATAAATAAAAGAGGTATGTTTACTATTTTTTTCCCTTCAAACCTGGAGTCACCTATCAAAATGAATTCAGTTCTAACTACAGAAAGGATTCCTTACAGAAAGGAATCCTACATGTTTCCAGCAGTCTCCTGGTGAGCAGGGAGAGTATTTAACATGACACTGTTGTCTCAAAATGGGGATATGGTCATCAGATGGATATCTTTAAAAACTGGCTGGGGAAGAATTAATGGAAGGAAGTTAATTCCTTTAATTCCTTTAAGTCATGGAGTGAAGTAAAATTTAAAGTTCAAAACAATTGCATTTTTGAATACCAGATGTTGCAGGGAAAATCTAGGAAAAGGATTACTAGCTTTTTTTTTTTTTTTTTTTCCTGATGGTCCTCCTAAAAACATTTGGGAAAGTTCAGATTTATCCTCAATTATGAAAGTTCGCTGAGTTCATTGGGTGACTTAAGGTCGGGCTACTCTCTTAGTATAAAATTGCCCCAAAGAGTTGTGTGAAAAAGTTGGAGGAACATTATATGCCATGTATGAAGCTCTTGAATGACAGGCAAGCAATCAATCTAGCAAATTAATGAAGAAAATTAACTATACTGGCCAATCATTGTTTCAGTTTAGCAATGAATTCTTCTTTTTTAAAAGTGTTACAGTGAGTGAGTGTTAAGGATAAAGAAAAAAACAGGATAAAGAAAAAAAACCCACAAAGCTTCTTTGAAGCTCATTCTTTTATTTTCATGTAGTTTGATTGGATAGTGTTTTGCATATGCTGTTTCTGGAAGGAGGAAAGTTTCTTCCATTCAACAGAATTTGAATGGGTGTGTGTGTAGACAAGATAATTTTAAACATTAAATCTTCTCATGATTTTTCATCATTGCGTCCATGCTTTTCTTATTAAAAAAAGATGGAATAACTTATACAATGGCTTTTGATTGAACGAATGCCAGGAACTATCTGTCAAAAGCAATCCAGGTCACACAAGCAGAGTGTTCCATGTAAACATACTTCAAATAGTCTATTCCTATTGGTAAAGAAATACTAGAAGCTCATTGGTTCCTGTCTCGACGCTGATTGGCCAATAATAGCTAACCTATGATTGGCCAACTCAGTGGCAGGAAAAACAAGTAGCCGTCATTGGCCGCTAGCCGTGAGCAGCCTCTCTATAAAAAGAGCTGCCGTGGCTCCTGGTTCAGACGGACTTTCTGCACTAAACAAAAGAGCTGAAGTTACACTGGTCTCCAGTCTCATTCTTCGCAAACTGAACACTGGCGATGAAGGTGGGATTTCGAGAGAGGAGACCAGTCGAGCATGTAGCATTGTGAACCGAGCAGACAAAATGGCCGGAACCAACTCACCATCTGCACCATTCAACCCAGCAACAGAGGACTGGGAATCTTACATCGATAGATTCCTCTTGTTCCTGGAAAGCAACGATTTGCAAGGAATATCAGACAGTCAAAAAAGAGCTGTGTTCCTGATGCACTGTGGGCCCACAGTGTTCAAGATGGCCAAGGCACTGGCAAAACCAGAAGATGTGAAACAGATGGCCTGGCCAGACCTAGAAAAGCTGCTGAAGGCTCATTACGCACCAACCGTCTCCAGCCTTATTCGGAGACATGAATTTTACAAACGGGACCAGAGAGAAGGTGAGAGCATCGCAGACTTCGTAGCGGCTCTCAGGGACATTGGAGGGGCATGCAAATTCCTTAACATGGACGAAGCCATGAGGGATCGTGTGGTCCTTGGACTGAGAGACCTCACCCTACAAAGCCAGCTGCTAACCCAGCCAAAGATTACAGTTACTGAGGCTATTGCTGAAGCCACAGTGGCAGAAGCAACTAAAAAATCAGCATCCAAAATGCAGCAGATGAATGCAAATTCATCCAAAACTCTGACTGAAATGAGCCAGGGGTCAGAAAAGAAGGCAGAGAGCGCACATGAAAACAACCACACACTACACTGAGAGTGGGTCATCCAGAATTGACAACAATGAGGAGGAGGAGATCCACAGACTCCAGGCTGAACGAGATTGACAGCTGAAGAAAGGTCGTAAGTCGGGGTTTCAGTGTGCCGGGTGTGGAGGAGACCACCCCCATTCTGAGTGCTGGTTCTTAGACGCTGTGTGCCAGTACTGCGAGAGACGGGGTCACATCACAAGAGTATGCTGAAACCGCAAGAGCTACAGCCCCTGACGTAGAGACAACAAACCACCAAGAATTAAAGATAGACAAACGTGGAGCCGTGAGAGTCACGAAAGCAAAGGCAAGCGGCTAAACAAGAACTATAGAAAAGAAGAAACACACCAAACCATCATCATCGGGCACTCTTACGCAACAAATGGCCAAAAGGTACATGTGGCAATCTGGATCGAGGGCCAAGAATGTAAAATGGAGGTAGATTCCGGATCGTACCTATCGATGGTATCATGGGATACCATTAAAAATCTAGTACTGCACATTGGCAGAGCTGAACTAGAACACCAATCGCTAATCCTAAAGGACTACCAGGGAAACAGAATACCGATAGTCGGACTCGGACATTTCCAAATAACTTTCAAAGAACACAAGAAAATGTTGCTGCTAACCATCGTAGACCAAAACTGACCAAGCCTATTGGGACTTGAGTGGTTTGAACCTCTAGGAATTGGAGTGACGAGCATTAACAGCATCACCGACACAGACTGGGAGGAGAACCTGATGAGGGAATTCCAGGATGTCTTCGATGTAAAATTAGGCAAGTATCGAGAGCCCCCTATTTCATTTAATTTAAATCCAACAATAGCTCCAATTAGGCTGAAGGCGAGGTGAGTCCCCTTTGCACTAAAACCAAAGATTGATGAGGAACTTAACAAACTAATAGCACAAGGTATTTTGGAACCAATTGACCACACCAAATGGGAGGCCCCAATTGTGACCCCAGTTAAACCGGATGGGTCCGTGAGAATCTGTGGGGACTACAAGGCTACCCTGAACCATGCACTACAACAAAGCGCATATCCTGTTCCGGTAGTGTAACACCTACTACACTCATTGGGGAGAGGCAAGGTCTTTGCAAAGCTTGACCTTGCCCAAGCATACCAACAATTACCAGTCAACCCTGAAACAGCAGAGGCACAAATGATCGTGATTCATAGAGGAGCCTTCAAATGCAAAAGGCTGCAATTTGGAGTCAGCATAGCCCCAGGGGTGTTCCAAAGCCTAATGGAGCGGTTATTAAAGGGGATAAAAGGAGTAGTCCCATACTTTGATGACGTGCTAGTGTCAGCTAGTGACGAGAGACAACTAGAAGCATGTCTCAGAGTGGTTTTACAAAGGTTCCAGAAGGCGGGACTCAAGGTAAAAAAAGAAAAATGCCAATTTGCCACCTCAAAAGTTGAATTCCTGGGGTATCAAATAGACAAAGAGGGCATCCACCCACAGAGAAAAAAATTAAGGCAATCAAAGAAGCGCCTAGGCCAAAAAACAAGGTAGAGTTGCAAGCATTCTTGGGACTTATAAATTTTTATAATGTTTTTCTGCCACAGAAGACAACAATGGCAGAACCACTACATAGGCTTTTGGACAAGGCAGCCACCTGGACCTGGGGACGACGTGAAGAGACAGCGTTCCAGAGGGTAAAAGACCTAATCACTTCCGACTCGGTATTAATGCAATACAGCGAGACACTACCATTAACAGTCACCTGCGACGCATCACCGTTTGGCATCGGAGCCATACTTAGCCACATCCTGCCTGATGGGAGAGAAGCACTGATCACGTTCTACTCCAAAACACTATCAAAAACTGAACATAACTACAGTCAATTGGACAGAGAGGCATTAGTAGCAATATCCGGTGTCAAATGGTTCCATGAATACCGTTATGGTAGGACTTTTACCCTTGTAACAGACCACAAACCTCTATTGGGAATACTAGCCGGGAAGAGAGCCACCCCAAATATACTATCCCCTAGAATGACAAGGTGGTCCGAGTTCCTTGCAGCCTACAACTAAATTGATTCACCAACTGGGCAAAGACATTTCCCACGCCGATGCGTTGAGCCATACTCCCCTACCAGAACTAGGAACTGATCCAGCACCAACCACATCCACCCTACAGATTGAGACATTGTCAAACCTACCCATAACCGCAGCGGACATTGCGAGATTGACGGCAAGAGACAAAACCTTGTCACAAGTCTTAAACTAGGTAGGAAAAGGGTGGCCGGAAAACGAGACAGATGTTAATTTTAAATCTTTCAAGAATAGGCAAAAGAATAGGCAACTGTCATTATTAAAAGGTTGCATATTATGGGGGGGCCGGGTGGTAATACCAGAACCGTTACAAGAACAAGTACTGAGCATGTTGCATGAAGGACACCCGGGCATTGTACTAATGAAATTCCTGGCCAGGAGCTATGTATGGTGGCCAGGAATGGACAAGGATATTGGGAAATGGGTTGAAATCTGCAGGAAATGCAAAAAATCCTGACCTGCACCCCCTTCAGCACCTATATTAGACTGGGAAACACCAAGGGGCCCCTTGTCACAAATCCACATAGATTTTGCGGGTCCAACAAAAGGATATACATTTTTAATCGTAGTAGACGCTTACTCCAATTGGTTAGAGGTAAGCGTCGTGAACTCGACCACCTCAGAAGCAGTTATTAAACAACTACGGAAACTATTCACCACCCATGGGTTACCAGACTTGCTCGTCTCAGATAACGGCCCATAGTTTACTGCACTAACATTTGAAAAATTCCTCACCAAACATGGCATAAGACATGCTTTGACAGCACCGGTCCGACCGGCTATGAACGGCAGGGCAGAACGCATGGTCCAGTATACCAAAGAAACTTTAGACAAATTAGACTCAGGGGACATTTAGGAAAAAATTGAAAAAATGCTCACCATACAACACATAACACCGAACGCTACTACAAATAAAAGCCCGGCAGAATTACTAATGGGCAGAAAATTAAGATCACACCCAACATACACCTCTGAAAAACCAACTAACTCCTCCAGCAGATACTGCACATTTGAACCAGGAAACTTAGTATATGCAAAAAATCTCACTGGACACCCACTGTGGGTACCAGCGAAAATAATTCAAATAACAGGACCTCGGTCCTATAGACTAGACACAGATGATGGCAGAACCTGGAGGAGACACATTGATCAGTTACAATCATGAACACTGGAACGCACTACTGACACACCCAAACATGAAGACCAACACACACACACACCAGAAACAGCACAAACACTACACAAAAATATTAATAGACCAACCAGAGAGTGGGGAGACCCCTTAAACACAAATCAGGGGGAGGGGGAAACCCTCTGGCAGAGCAAGAAACCCCACAAAATCAAAATATACACAATAAACAACATTCGCAAATAAATTCAGACAAAAACAATGACCTACCTGCAGAAGTCTTCGGCGAAGAGGAGCAGGAGGCACAAGAAGACCTAGATGCCACTCCGGAAGGGAGCAGCCAAGCCGATTGTACCAGCCCGAGTAGGCCAGGCGGGAGCGGCATGGATGACTCCACCTTCCAGGAGGTTCCACAGAGAAGGACGGGAAAAACTGCGATCCTGTCCGAACCTGTTGAAGACAACGACACAACTAAACTGCGCAGGTCAACTAGGCAACCTAAAAGCCCCGCCTACTTACGTGACTACGTAAGGTAGGACCATACCAAGAGGGGAGGAGTGTTCCATATTAACATACTTCAAATAGTCTATTCCTATTGGTCAAGAAATACTAGAAGCTCATTGGTTCCTGTCTCAACGCTGATTGGCCAATAATAGCTAACCTATGAGCAGCGGGAAAAACAAGTAGCTTCATTGGCCACTAGCCGTGAGCAGCCTCTCTATAAAAAGAGCTGCCACGGCTCCTGGTTCAGACAGACTTTCTGCACTAAATAAAAGAGCTGAAGTTACGCTGGTCTCCAGTCTCATTCTTTGCAAACTCAACACAGAGGATAAGTTGACCTGGGAAAAATGGTAACAAGGAAAAAATATGAAAACTCGTGGATGCATTCATTCTTGTTCTTACATGTCTTCATTTAAGGAATCTTTCTTAGAAACACAGAAAGAGTACAGAGAATATTTTATGCTTTAGCAGACTTCAGAGGTTAACATTATATCCTTGTGGAGTTGAAACTATTATTTTTCTATCCCTGTATATTTTTCTATTCCCAAAGAATATTTGACTATGCAAGAAGCTTGCTAGTTATCCAAGCTACCAGAAACTATAAACACAAGTACTGAACATGCGATGAAATCCAGCAATGCCATCTTGCTCCTCATTGTCCATGTAATTCTTCGGTCAACCATCCCAAACTTTCCCTTGTGCCCTTTATCAGCAAAATATCAGCCTCTCCCCTCCCACTTTCAACCTCTCCATTTTTATTTTACTAGAATACAAAAAAGTCTTCTCACCCTGAAGGCAGAACATTCTTGACAGCAAGAAGCTTTATCTCCCTGGGAAAAGTTTGATGATATTGGACTAAAGCTAGTAAAAAGCTGATCCCTAAAAGAAAAAGAAAAAAAGGGGGAGGGGGGGAATCAGTACAGTAAAAAAACAATCTAAAAATAAAAACCATGTTGTAAAGCCACAAAGACACCGAAATGGCCTGACAATATGGATTAATTTTAATCTAATCTGACATTCTGGTTTTACCAGCAACCTCTTAAGAAAGAAAATAAGGATAGCTACCAAACTAAGCATGTTTAGCATTTCATGAAAGACTGCCTTTGAAATGGGATCCTATGTAATCAGATTGAGTATTTGTTAAATTTCCAACCCAGTTATCAGACTCTTTAGCAGCCACCTGAAACGGAAAGTGATTCTTTTCAAGGAAGATTGTTGCAAAGTTCCCCTTAACAAGATTTATTAAGAACTTGGGGTTAAAGAAACTGAAATATGTTCAGTTTAGAATACACACACACACACACACACACACACACACACACACACACACACACACGTATGATAATATGGGGAGTTTCTAATATAATCTGCTGTGTAATCAAGGCCCTTCATGAAAATGGGGAGATTGCAATGACTATTTAACAAAACAGTCCTCAGAATCTTTATAAATCTGACAATCAACTCTCATACTGGTTTTATAACAAATGATGCAGAGAATGAATTAATGACATTGTTCAGAAGTAAGGCTGGTAGATAACATCAACAAAGCCAATAAAGCTGACCAAATGACATGAATAAATCATATTTCTTCCAGATGAACAGGAACCACAACTCTTGGAAAATTCTTACCTAACAAGCTAGTTTTATTTCCAACATATGTGGAGGGTAGCAGTTAGGGAAATATTAGTTTAACGATCTACAATTGCCATAATCCACTACTTTCACTGTCTGAACAACTTGCTGCCATTTTGTGGCTGGCAGAAGTTGATAGGTCTTCTCTCTGAAAACCTGATTGAATATTGTTGACTAGACAGAGTCTTCATGTGCAAACAAAACAGTCACTTTCTGTTGTGAACTGCAATAACTGTATTTTATTTATTGGTCAATTTGAGGTATTATCCATCTCACTCTCAGAGTGACTTTGAACACTTTTCCTCTAATTTAACTTACCTTTTTATCAGGAAAGGAACATCAGTTGTTTGATTTTTAAAAAAAGCAAGGTGCACAATCTTACAGTTCCAGGGTACAAATGACCTTTCCCTGTCTTGAGAATATCTACAAATTTTTCTTCAATGGAATTTTTAATTAATAGAAGAGGGAAATTTATTAGACCTCTATCCCACCTTTATTAGTTTAATATCAGAGGTGGTATTCAGCAGGTTCTGACTAGTTCTGGAGAACTTGTAGTGAAAATTTTGAGAAGTTCAGAGAACTGGCAAATACTATCTCTGACTGGCACCACCTCCATCTATTCTCTGCCTCCCAAGTCCCAGCTAATCATCTAGGTCATCTTTTGTTGCCCTGCACAGGAGACTGAAGCTGGAAAGCAGGTTAGTGGGGTGGGGAGGAAATGGGATTTTGCAGTAACCTTCCCCTAGGAATGGGGAGGGAATGGGGATTTTATAGTATCCTTCCCCTGCCATGCCCACCAAGCCACGCCCACCAGCTACTCCCACAGAACTGGTTGAAAAAAATTTTTGAATCCCCCCACTGATTTATATGTAACTTAGGTTGGCAAAGATATGTAATACTCCTTCCTCTTCCTCCTGTTTTCTCCACAACAATCCTGTGAGGTGGGTTGGGTTGTGAGAGAGTAATTGGTCCAAAGTCACCCAATTGGTTATCATCCCTAAGGAAGGATTAGAACTCCTGGTCTGCAGGTCAGCTATGCCAAACTGGCCTTATATTGGTTAAATACGTAGATTTTAATCCTGTTGACTGTATTGATTGACTGTTAATTAATTTTAATCAAATTGATACAATCGAATTTGTACTAATCCCACCCCCTCAAAGACCATTTGCATTTCTTATTGTGATACACTTGCATTCATTGTATCTTAATTGATATTGGAGGGGAGATTTTTGGCATTTGTTTCTGAAACACATTTTGTTTATTTCTGCCATCCATTCTGTTCCGTCCAAAAATAAGTTGCGCGAGACCGGGTTCCAACAACAAACTCTTTATTTAATTCAGTAAAGCAATGGTAACAGACCAACAGTCCAAGCCGCGGCAGCCCTTTATATAGCGGCTTGCTCGCGGCTTGTGGCCAATGAAACCACTTTAAGTGTTCCCGCCAACTGGCGGGCCAATGGGATTGGTTCTTTAATGGCCAATACAAGAACGGCCTTTTTGGGCAATCAGAATAGGGAACTTGGAGCCTACCAAGTTCCATACATAACACCCCTCCCCCCTTGATTCAGTCCAACATGTGTCACATAGTCATGCAGGTAGGTGGGGCTTTTTCGAGTTCTGGTTGACCTAAGCAGCTCAGTCTCGGCATGGTCTTTGAGCGGTTTGGATGGGATTGCTGTCTCTCTGTTCCTTCTCCATGGAACCTCCTGGAAGGGTGAGTCAGCCTTGCCACTCCCGCCTGAGTCTCTCGGGCCGGTTGAGATGGCTCCGCTGCTCCCTCCTGGTTTGTCCAGGTTGGTCGAGCTGGCCTGGTTGTCTCCTTCCAGGAAGGCCTTGCTTCGTTCTCATGCTCCTGGACTTCTCATTTGGAGTTCATCTAACCATGAGTGCTCTTTTTGATTTGTTTGATAGTCTTTGTGTAGTGTTTGTTGTCTTGTTATGGGAGGTTCATCTCTCCCTTTTTTATTGTTTTGTATTCCCCCCCCCCCTCAGTTGTTTTTTGGTCTGTATTTATTTTTGGCGCTGGTGTGCTTTTGCGTTCGAGAGTGCCAGAACGAAGCTGGTCGATGTGCCACTTCCATTCTCTTCCATCGTCTAGGAGTAGTCGGTAAAACCGGGGGCCTGTGATCGGGGTGATCGTGGCTGGAAGCCATAACGGGTCCCCAGTGAAGTTTTTTGCATAGACCAGGTCGCCTATTTCAAATGCACAGTATTTGCTGGAGGAGTCGGGGGGGGGGGTTATCCCAGATGTAAGTGGGGTGCAGTCTGTCGAGGCAGGAACGCAATTTCCTACCCATTAGGAGTTCTGCTGGGCTTTTGTTGGTTGTGCTGCTAGGGGTAATATGCTGTAGGGTTAGTAATCGGTTTAGTTTTTCTTGCACATCCTCCTTGTCCATTCTATCCAGGCCCTCCTTAATGTACCGAACCATGCGTTCAGCCCTTTCGTTTGCAGCCGGATGGGCTGGCACTGTTAAAGCATGTCGGATGCCTTGGGCAGCTAAATACTGCCCAAATGCTAATGCGGTAAACTGGGGCCCATTGTACGACACCAGCACATCAGGCAGTCCATGCATGGTGAAAAGTTTGTCCAGCTATTTCATTACTGCCTCAGTGGTTGTGGAAACCATAAGGATGACTTCTAACCAGTTCGAGTAGGCATTCACAACTATTAAAAAATTGTTGCCTTTTGTCAGCCCAGCAAAGTTAATATGTAGTGTAGACCATGGGCCCCAGGGAGTTTCCCATTCCCTAACTGATGCCTGTGGGGGGGGGGGGGGTAGGCCTCGATTTTTGACAGTCATGGCATGTTGCCACCCAACGTTCAATGTCCTTTTCCAGCCCTGGCCACCAGACGTAAATCCTGGCCAGGGCTTTCATTTTGACTATGCCCGAGTGCCCCTCATGCAACATGCACAAAACATCTTCCTGGAGTCTGTTTGGTATCACCAACCTGTCACCCTACAAAATACAGTCCTTCTCAATAGACAGTTCAATCTGTTGGGTGCGAAATGGCTTAAAAGTCTCAGTTTTGTTCTCTTCCAGCCAGCCCTTACCTACCCAATTTAGGATGCGAGCTGTCAAAGGGTCTTTCGCGGTGGCTCTCGCAATGTCCACTGCGGTTAGTAGCAAGTTTGGGCAGGTCTCAAGTTGAAGTGTGGAGACGGTGGGAGCTGGATCCTCTTCTGTGATGGGCAGCAGGGAATGGCTCAGGGCATCAGCATAGGTGATGGCCTTTCCTGGGTGGTGAATCAACCTGTAGGTGTAGGCAGCGAGGAATTCAGACCACCTCGTCATTCTAGGTGACAGAATGTTCGGGGTTGGCTTGTTTCCTGCTAGGATTCCTAACAGGGGTTTGTGATCAGTGATGATCGAAAAAGTTCTGCTGTAAAGGTACTCATGGAATCTTTTGACTCCAACGATGATTGCGAGGGCTTCTCGGTCGAGTTGCGTTCTGACTTGGAAAGTGTTTTTGAATAGAAAGCGACCGGTGCCTCTCTGCTGTCTGGTAGCTTGTGGCTCAGGATGGCGCTCATTCCAAAAGGTGATGCATCACAGGTGACCGTCAAAGGCAGGGTATTGCTATACTGGATTAAAGCGGTGTTAGATGTTACTAGGTCTTTGATACCCTGAAATGCTGCTTGTTCCCGGTGGCCCCATTTCCAGGTAGTTTTTTTGTCTAACAACTGATGTAAAGGTTCTGCTATGGTTGCCTTATGGGGCAGGAACACATTGTAGAAATTTATGAGACCTAGGAATGCTTGAAGGTCAGTTTTGTTCCTAGGTCTAGGTGTGTCTTTGATTGCCTTTATCTTATATTTTTTTTCAGTGGGGTGTATTCCTTGCCCAGAAACTCAACCTGGTTGGTGGCTAGATTACATTTCTCTCGCTTTACTTTAAGGCCTGCATCTCTAAATCTTCTTAAAACTTCCCTGAATCTTCTCTCTAGTTGGTTGGCGCTTTTTGCTGACACCAGAACATCATCAAAATAAGGGACGACTCCCTTGATTCTGTTTAACAGACGCTCCATGAGGCTTTGGAAGAATGCCTGGGGCAATGCTAATGCCAAACTGGAGATGGTTACACTTTAATGCCCTCTATGCATCACCATAGTCTGTGCCTCTGCGGTAGTGGGATCAACGGGTAGCTGTTGGTACGCCTGTGCGAGATCAAGCTCCCCTAGGGAGTGCAATAAGTGT
Source organism: Laticauda colubrina (assembly GCA_015471245.1). Classification (NCBI taxonomy): domain Eukaryota; kingdom Metazoa; phylum Chordata; class Lepidosauria; order Squamata; family Elapidae; genus Laticauda; species Laticauda colubrina. The sequence continues at coordinate 1,307,872 of BLBF01000036.1, forward strand.
TACACTACCGGTACTGGGTATGCGCTTTGTTGGAGTGCATGATTTAGGGTTGCCTTATCGTCTCCGCATATGTGAACTGACCCATCTGGTTTTACAGGAGTCATGATGATTGTTTCCCACCTGACATGGTCGATTGGCTCTAACACCCCTTGTGCTGTTAATTTGTTCAGCTGTTCATCAATTTTTGGTTTTAAGGCAAATGGCCTTTAACCGTATGGGGGCTATTTTTGGGTCTAAGCTAAATGAAATTGGGGTCCCCTTGTACTTGTCTAGGGTCCTGTTGAAAACATCTTGGAATTCTTGTAGCAAGCTCTCCTCCCAGTTTGCTGCAGCAATGCGGTTTATCCCGGTCATCCTGATTCCCAGGGGCGCGAACCTGGTCGATGGTCAGAGGCAAGATTTTGGCATGATTTTTAAATTTGACAAGGAAATGTCCAAGACCCACTATCGGGATTCGATTTCCCTGGTTGTCTTTTAAAACCAGTCTTTATTTTTGTAGTTCTTTTTGTTTAATGTCTGGTATCAGGCGCCTATCCAGGATACCATGGATAGAAAAGACCCAGAGTCAACTTCCATCTCACAGGGCTTCCCTTCGATGTTCACCTCTATCCGGACCTTTTTTCCGTTTTCTGCCCTGGCATTTCCGATGGTTACTGTCTGGTGTGTTTCCTCTCTCTCGCTGGTTCTTTTGCTTCAGTTCCATCTGCTACCAGCTTGTCTCTCTTCATGTCTGAGGGAGGGTACTGCCGTGTCTTTTCGGACTATAGCTCTTTTTGTTTTGGCACACCCTTTCGATGTGTCCCTGTTTGTTACAAGATCTACAGATTGCGTCTAGGAACCTGCAATCAGCTCGCAGGTGGTTGCCCCCGCATCCCGCACACTGAAACTCCCGCCTGTTTCTTCTTTTCCCCCGCCATTTCTTGTCTGATTGAAGTCTATGGATATCTTCATTTTCGTAATCGGTATCACTCTGGGATTCGAGATCTTCATAGTGGGCGGTGGCTGTGGGCTGTTTCTTGCTTCCCTCTGCCTTCTTCTCTCTGGCTTGGTGTGGCAGATCTGGAATTGCATTCATTTGGCGCATAGTGGCTGCGGATTTCTTTGCTGCTTTGGCAGCGGTTGCTTCTGCAATAGCCTTGGCCACAGTTATGTTTGGTCTATTCAGCAGCTTACTCTGTAGTGTAGTGTCCTTCAAACCGAGGATCACGCAGTCCCTCATGGCCTCATCCATGTTCTGGAACTCGCAGGCTCCTCTGATGTGTCTCAGGGCTGCTATAAAATCTCCAACAGTTTCATCTTCCTTCTGGTCTCTCTTGTAGAATTCGTGTCTTTTTATCAAGTTGGAGATCACAGGTGCATAATGTGCTCTGAGCATTCTGTTCAGTCATCTGTTTGACATCTCTTGGTTTAGCCAGCACCTTTGCCATTTTAAAGATGGCTGGTCCGCAGTGTGTAAGGAAGACAGCCCTCTTCCTTTGGTCAGATATTTCCTGCAGTTCGTTGCTTTCCAAAAACATAAGAAAGCGATCGATATACGACTCCCAATCCTCCTCATCAGGATTGAATGGTGCGGGTGGCGCGTTGTTACCAGCCATCTCTCTTGCTTGGTTCAGATCACCGCATGCTTTGGTCTCACTCTTCTACGATGATCCCATCCTCGTCGCCAGTGTTCTGTCCAGAAATAAGTTACGTGAGACTGGTTTCCAACAACAAACTCTTTATTTAATTCAGTAAAGCAATGGTAATGGAACAAGAGCCCTAGTTGCGGCAGCCCTTTATATAGCGGCTTGCTCGTGGCTTGTGGCCAATGACATCACTTTAAGTGTTCCCGCCATCCGGTGGGCCAATCGGATTGGTTCTCTAATGGCCAATCCAAGAACGGCCTTTTTGGCCAATCAGAATAGGGAACTTGGAGCCTACCAAGTTCCATACATAACACATTAATTTTGTTAACAGTTTCCCATTAGGGGAAAGATTCACAGGCACCAGTAAAGGTTCTACTGCTGCCTGACGCATTTTGAAAAATATATCTTTACTGAGGCAATTGTTCAGATAGTTTCAGGAACAGCCTTGGGAAAATGCATATAAACCATCCTCAGTAAAGGAATATTTATCAGAATGGTCAAACAAATGGCAACTTCAAATCTCAACAAATGAATGCTCTATCCTATATATTGGCAAAAAAAAATCAGAAAATAAAATGCAAGCTGAATAGTCAAGATCTTGTTGATGATTCAAGGTCTGTAAAGGACCTTGGAATCCACTCATCTCTAATGATCTAAGTGCTAGATCCCACTGTAACTACATAGCCAAAAAGGCATTAAGAGTTATTAACCTAATCCTATGTTGCTTTTTCTCTGGTAATATTATAGTAATAACTAGAGCATACAAAACATTTGCGAGACCAATATCGAATACAGCTCATCAGTCTGGAAGCCACATTACGTATCTGATATTAGCACAATTGAGAAAGTCCAGAAATATTTCACAAGAAGAGTTCTCCACTCCTCTACTCATTGTAGAATACCTTATGCTGCCAGACTTGAAATTCTAGATCTAGGAAACCTTGAATTCCGCCATCTTTGGTCTGATCTAAGTATGGTATATAAAATCATACATTGCAATGACTTACCTGTCAGTGAATACTTCAGCTTCAACCATAACAACACAAGAGCACACAACAGATACAAACTTGAGGTTAACTGCACCAAATTGATTGCAGGAATACCACTTCCGCAACAGAGTGGTCAATGTCTGGAATATTCTACCTGACTCTGTGGTTTCTTCCCCAAATCCCCAAAACTTTAACCTGAGACTGTCTACTATTGACCTCACCCCTTTCCTAAGAGGGCTGTAGGAGGCGTGCATAAGCACACCAATGTGCCTACCATCCCTGTCCTATTATTTCTTTTATTTTTCTTATATATATCCATTTCATGTATTCATAATTATTTATATACTTATACTGATTATCTTGGAAATGATTGAAAAATCAAAATAAATAAAAAAATAAATAAAAGCTTCTCCAAAGTTTCAGCTGTGGGGAAAGAGCGGGATTATGTGAAAGAGGCAACAGGAACAGCAGTTAAATTCAAAAGATTTGGTGGCCACTAAATGGCAGGCATCCAACAGAGGTAAGTGGTACACTTGTAAACCAGATATTATATGTAGGCAGTATTGCAATCACCATTATCCAGAATTTTATTAAGGTGTTTGGGTAGCATAGAACATTGTGGAAGAGACGGGATTGGTTTTGTTATTAATTAATTGAACCTAACATTAAGATATATCTAAATGTCCATAGGTTCTTGTCCATGTGATTATATAGTGTAGAAAATAGAATATCTTTCAGATTATATACTGTATATAGGAGCAGCAGCATACGTAGGGAGATGTTACAGATGTTAAAATAATACTCATAGCAAAGCATGTACGAGCATGTAACATAACATAAACAGGTAGTTCTCAACTTAAACTATTTGTTTAATGACCATTCAAAATTGCAACTGCAATGAAAAAAAAAGGGATTTGTGACCAGTTTTCACACTTAAGACATTAGTTACATGATAAAAATTCAGGCATTCGCAACTGGTATGTATTTATGATAGATGCACTATCCCAGGGCCATTTTTATAACTTTTCCAGCCAGCTTCTAACAAACAAAATCAATGGGGAAAGCCAGATTTACTAAACAACTGCATGATTCACTTAACAACTGCAGTGATTCATTTAACCACTGCGGCAAAAAAGGGAAACAACTCAATGAACAAGTGCCTTGCTTATTGGGGCTTCATTGTGGTCATAATGAGGACTACCCGTACACAAAACAACCTAGCTTTGGTCATGTTGCTGCAATTACCATCTTAGTTTTCTTTTTTTAAATCAACCCCTCTCCCCCCTCCATATAGAAACTACTGTATAGGAAGTCCACAAATTACAACTGTAAAGGAGCCTAACCATTATGATTGTAAGTTGTGGCAGGCATGAAGTAGATCACAAAAAAGAACTTGTCATGGGGCAAAGGTTTTCCTAGACCCTGCACATCAGGAATTTTAACTATGGCAGCAGTGGCGATGAATAAGCTATCTCATTTTTTGTTAAAAGAGGTCCAAGTTGCAACCCCAAGTCTTCGCAACTCCTCCTGATTTGATGATCCTTTGCCATCTTGTCACACCCTTCCTGCTTTTCTGTTCCAGATGGAAATGCGTCTCCAGGACCAGCAGCTGGCTCGGCAGCTCATGCGCCTGCGCAGTGATATCAACAAACTCAAGATCGAGCAGACCTGCCACCTCCACCGGCGGATGCTGAATGATGCCACCTATGAGCTGGAAGAGAGGGATGAGCTCTCTGACCTCCTCTGCGATTGCCCCCTCACATCTTCCTTCAGCCTCTCCACCCCACTCAAGCTCATTGGCGTGACAAAAATGAACATCAATTCCCGCCGCTTCTCGCTTTGTTAAAGTGGGAGGAATGGGCACTGGAAGTATCTCCCACTGGATGGGAGATACCTTCAAGACTTAGGAGAAGAAACTCCCATTGTCCAGTTGGGAGATAGGCACAACAAGGAAGAAGACAGAGTAAAGGGGCTCTTCCACTGATCTAATAGGAGTGGGCTGTGGTGCCAGTCAAGATAGTGTCCAGAAGGATTTGCAGATAAGTGGAGAATAAGAACAATGAGGCTCCAAAAGGACAGGAACTAAATCACATCAAACTCTAACTCATATAGGGAGAAGCATCCCCTCTTTTCAGTGATTAAACTTATCCTAAACTTGGAGAGTCCTCAACTAAGAACAATAGAGGAGAAATATAACTGAAAACATTATTGAAGCTTTTTGGCCTCATTCAAATTGAATAATGTGGGACATGAAGAATTCATGTTGCTACAAGGAAGAAAGACCATTCCATAGTGGAGGAGAGCTAGTGAGGATGTTGAAAATTAGCCAGTAAGTATTATATACCATCTATAAAAGCATTCCAATTTAGTTTTTATCAGTGGGAAGCAGGTAATTTGTAGATACAGTTGTTTACAATAATCCACATCATCATTGCCCCAAAGATGCTGTTCAAAAGGCAACTCGGCTTTCTTGTTCTTTTCCTTGAAAATGTTTTGCTTCTCATCCAAGAAGCTTCTTCAGAACTGAAGAAGCTTCTTGCATGAAAAGCAAAACATTTTCAAGGAAAAAGATAGCAAGAAAGTCTCCTTCCCTTTTATAGACATAGTTGTTGGTTTGCTTCTATGACCAACTAATGTCTTCTTGTTATGAGATGTGCTTTCTAGATTGTACTAAGCTGGGACAGTTTCATATTGTAGTTTAGTTGGCTGGTGTCCCATGATGCTGTTTCTCAGAACTTTCAGATTTTAGGAATTTAGTAATGGGATTTTGCTAGTGCTCAGTCCAGACTACCCATTGCAAGATCTGATCAGCTGTTTCTCTGTTTTTTGCTCCTCTCAGGTCTTATGGTCTAATCAACTAGGTGAAAATTTAGGCCTTAGTAGATATCACTCTACCAGAATTTGATAAAGCCAAGCTGCTGACTTTCGAGCATGTCAATTAAAACTATCTATCAATACAAGTTTAAGCGAATACATCAGGCTATTCCAGAAAGAGTGGGATCAGAGTAAGCAAAAAAAAAAAAAGAATTATATTTTTGCAGTTTATTTCCATGACAGTTTCCATACAGTTCATTAGTGCAGGATATGAATGAGAAATTATAGCTCTCTGACATTGAGAAATGGAACCATCTTTTCCAAGGTTCAAATACGAATGTGCAGGCACTGGGACAAACCAGAGGAATCACATCTGAGCCCTCTTTGTGTGCTTCAGAGAAGCAGCTGATGGACCACTGTGGGGAGCCAAAAGTAGCATTTTGATCTGATGCAGCAGTTTAGTTATTTCAACTTATAAATGTATATTCTGCTCTTCTCTGCTAATTGTACCAAACAGGCTATATTGCTTCAGTTTTTCAGTTATTTCTGATTCTTTGTGATCTGAATGACATAAAACTGCCAGGACAAACTGAAATGATAAAAATGAAAGGACAGTTATTCATGGATCAACAGCAATAAGAATACTACAGAATAAAATGTCAGTTAAAACAACAGCAAAAAGACATGGCTGGAAGAGGATTTTCAAAGCCAGAAGGAATGCAAAAGTTTTTCAGCTGTCACCAAAAATATATAAGATAACAATAATTTATACAAGATGATTGTGCATTGCCTTCCAGACTGGTGCTCTTTATAAGTGTTGAATGTAGCTCCCATTATTATAGCCAACATTGTTCATGAAATGTAAAGAAAAACCATGGCGGAACAGTGTTGCAGGCTAATTTTGTTGACTGCCAGCAGTTTGGTTCTCACCAACTCAGGGTTGATTCAGCCTTCCATCTTTCTAAGATCAGTAAAATGAGGGCCCAGATTGTTGGGTGCAATACGCTGACTCTGTAAACTGCTTAGAGAGGGCTGCATAGCACTGTGAAACAATAAATAAGCCGAAGTTTTATTGCTATTAATATAAGTTAGCCATCTCCCACTTCCCAGAAAGTCATAGTCTTACGCCAGTCTATTGATTTGTTCCCATTCTACTCCTCATGAAATTATGAAAAAGCTTGACACAAAAGTACAAAGAGTGGCATTTAAGCTACTTTTCCAGGTAGAGAATTTCAGAATCAGGGGATGCTACAAAGAAGATCTTTTTCCCAGGTTTTCTGACTTATATCTGATGACAGTTGGACTTAAGGACAGTCATGGACCACTAGGCTGTCTTCTTATTAAGGTTGCAGAACATAATTGGACTCCAACTAGGCTCAGATACATTCTGGTTCTTGTCCTACCGTATTTAGAAAGCTATAGCTCAAAATCTTATATAGGCAGCCACTTTAAGAAAAAAATCAAAAACTTTGTACATAACTTTATAGGCCAGCTTTGGAATAGTTGCCTGCAGGCACCTTCTCACTGTGAGTCCATGTTTAAAGCAGGAAAACAACACCTGTTTATCAAAAAGTAAGAAAGGTAATTCTGTTGGAGTTGAATGAAAGAGAACATTCATTCTGCTTATTCACACAGTTCCTAACATATCTGCACTCACAATTCTTTGGCTTAAGCAGAAAATGTGCAAGAATGGGAAACTCAAATCTTTTCATTCCTTCCTGAAGAAGACAACTATCCAGGCATGCACATTTAATATTATGCATATTCACACATGTTGCTGCTGGTAGCCCATATCCATTTCATCTTGAAACCTTTGGAGGCTGTTCTACCTCTGAGATATAAGAATATTCTGTCCACTGGTGTATTGATGAGATCCATTTTGTTTTAATGATAATATCTTTTTCTATTCAAATAAATGATTTTGATTCTTTTGGTATTGATTGAAGGTGTTTATTTTTTATTTTGTTTTGGGGAGGATTAGAAGAAGGGGAAAAACTGAAATGGAACATTCAATGAAGTTTTAAAAATATTTCATCTTTTTTTCTGCAAATTTCAACATGCCAAGATGTCCTAATATTGTGTCTATGACTATTGTAACAATGGGGGGGGAGGGGGGGAGAGAGACACCATTTGCCTGCAGCAGCCTAAAATGGACAGTAGGAGGTGGATAGAACCCGTCTCTGATCACATCAGCTGTTATTTCCGAAAATTTTATTAACAGATATCCACAGCCAAAATTGTGTCAGGAGAAGGAGGAATACATTACTTTAAAACTGGAACAACTAAAGGCCTGCTCCCACTGCACTTACGGATGCAAAGAGGATGTAAAATGTTAAAAAAAGCTTGCCATCCATTGGAAAACGCTATGCATCCGTTGTGTACTCATTGCATATGTGTTTCATACGCTCTATCTGTCGAGCATCCGTCCACTGTGATTTCATCCGCGCAAGAAGTTTTGAGCTGCACAAAACTTTGTGAACGGATGAACTTTCCGCCGTGTACGATGTAAATCTGCGACATACGAGCAACAAATGTTCTATGTCCATTTATCATCCGTTAAACATCCGCTGTATCCTCTTTGCATCCTCTGGGCATCCTCGCAACTCACATTCACTGCAACTGAAAACAGAAAGAGGGAGGAAACAAAAGGTACACAGAACATCTACACAGTGTTAGTAGCACGGAAATAGAAAGGATGCGCAATGAACAGTTTGCATCTAATATACATCTGCGCAGCATCCCCTTTGTTTCCTTTAGGCGTACGTGATTCATCCGCTTCATCCGCTATGCATCCACTTCGAAATTCTCCCCCAGAACCCCTTTGGAGGTGTCATCGGCTTCCATCTGCTTTCATCCGCTAGGCTTCCTATGAACATCTGTTTAACATCCCCGCTACATACTACCCACATCCGTTCTTTTCTGTTCTTTTCCATTCTGTTTATGCAAATTTTCACCACTTTTTGGAGCAGATGACAAGGCATGGAGCCACCCTCAAAATTTTGCTCGTCCGCTGTGTCCTTTATGCATACTTTTTGCGTCCGTCGGCCAGTGGGACCAGGCCTTTATAAGGAAGACATTACATTGCCTTAGCAGTGAATTAGACAAAGAGGCAAAGGCAGGGGTGGGATTCAAAAATTCTAAAAACCAGTTTGCTACCAGGTTGCTGGGTTGGCATGGCCATGGTGGGCATGGCCAACCAAAACTTCCTGTTTCTGGCTTCCGGTGGGCATCCAGAGCCTAGAGGAGACTGTTTTTGCCCTCCCAAAGGTCTGGAGGCTGCTCTGGGGTCTCTGGGAGGGCAAAAACAGCCTCCCCTAGACTCTGGAGGCCCACCAGAAGCCAGAAACAAATCCATTTCATGAATTCCAGTTCTTCCGGAAGGACCAGTTCAGCCAGTTCACTGAAATATCGGTTTGGTAAACCAGCTGAAACTTTAACATCTGATTCACCTGAACTGGCCTGAACCAATAGAATCCCACCCCTGGACAAAGGCAATATTGCAAGGACATTATATTAAAAAGCTGTTACTAGGACAATCTCATTAAGTGGCTAGAGAGATAGGAGAAAGAAGTTTAAAGAACACTGTACTGGCAAGTGACAATTTATTATTATTACTAAAAAAGGAAAACACAAATGTGATGGTCCAAAACTGGATAGGGATTCTAATATGCAGGCAATAAAGTCTCTAAATTCTTATCCTCCTTCCACCCCAATTATTTCAATCTGTTGTTACACCAGAGGAAAAGAAGTCAAATAGGTGTAAATAATCTTATTCTCCAAGGAAAAAAAAGGGTAAGTGGCACTATATTTGATGTCTGCCAGAATGAAGTTTTCTTCATTTGTTCTTTTTCGATTTGCAATTGCTTTAGATCAGCAAAACATTGCTTCAGCCTGGATATGCTCCCCATATTTGACAAATTAATTCTGTAGATTGCCATTTAGATTTATGTTGAAGTCTCAGAACTTGATTCAACTTGATTGGAAGGAATATAAAATGTGCAGCTACCTTTTTTTCTTCTTCTCATAATAGCCATGTTTCCCAGAGAGAGAGAGATCAGTCAGAGTGCCTGATATTTGTTTTTTGAAATAAAGCTTCACTACACTTATGCAAGGCCTCTCTTTGTAGAAGATTTCCTGCTGGGCAAGATGAAACACGCAAGAAATTGGCATCCTTTACCTGTAAAATGATCAAATGAGCCAAAGGCATCTTTGGGATGTGCCAGTAGCAAAGCTCTACCTCCAGCAATTCCAAGATACAGGCAGCAGGAAGAATGGCAGATGATCAAAAGATTTCTGATGCTGCCATTTAAAAGATTACTGCTTAGTAAGGGCTGTGCAAAAAAGCTGTTATGGGGTATCAGCAAGTTTTAGCCGGGGCCAATTTTATTTCAATTGTCTGGAAATCACTAGCTTGTCTTTTGTTGCATTAAGAAACTGGAAGACTTTAGAGTATAAATGGCAACTTCTCCTCCTTCCTCACCCCATTTTAATTTTAGTATATAAAAGGTAAGGAGATCAGGGAGGAGAATCAATGCTCTTCCAGATTCAACACACCTCTGAGAAGTATTCAGGCTGAGTCTCTTGCTAATCATATGATTCTGTGATGCATTTCTTATCATATCGCCATTTCCTTGTATATCCCAATAGCTGCGTCCAGTTTTGGTCACCACACTATAAAAAAGATGCCGAGACTCTAGAAAAAGAATAGAGAAGAGCAACCAGGATGATTAGGGGACTGGAGACTAAAAACATATGAAGAACAATTGCAAGAACTGGGCAGAGCTAGTCTAGTGAAGAGAAGGACCAGGGGAGACATGATAGCAGTCTTCCAATATTTGAGGGGCTGCCACAGAGAGGAAGAGGGTCAAACTATTTTCCAAAGCACCTGTAGGCCAGACAAGGAATAATGGATGGAAATTGAACAAGGAGAGATTTAACCTGGAAATAAGGAGAAACTTTCTGACAGTGAGAACAATCAATCAATGGAACAGCTTGCCCTCAGAAGTTGTGGGTGTTCCGTCCAGAAAAATGCGAGGTCGACCGGGCTCCAACAAACAAAGTCTTTATTGAAGTAAGCCACAGTAACGGAACAGTTTGGCTGAAGCCGCAGAAGCCTTTTTATACAGGCTTGCCTCCGGCTTGTAGCCAATGGCAGCTATTTAACTTTGCTGCCTTTCAGCGGCTCTTTTAGATTGGTTCCTAATGAACCAATCCAATGCTTAGTCTTTCATCCAATCAGATTGCATAGTTTGGAGTATACCATTTTATACAGAATACACCTCCCCCCCTTAGTTTAGTCCTACATGGGTGACGTAGTCGCGCAGGTAGGTGGGGTTTCTTCTGACTCTACTTCACTTGCGCGGTTCATTCTTGCTGGAGACTTCGAGTGGTTTGGATGGGATCGCTGTCTCTCCGGCTCTTCTCCATGAAACCGCCTGGAAGGGTGAGTCAGCAAGGTTGCTACCGCTTGAGTTGCTCAGGCTGGTGGTTTTGCTGCTCACTCCTGGTTTTCCCAGGCAGGTCGAGCTGGCTTTGCTGGCCCCTTCCAGGACGGGTTCTTCTTCCTGTGGATTATTTCTGCCAGTTTCATCTAACCGTAAGTGTTCTTTTTGCTCTTTTTGATTGGTTAGATGTTCTGGATTTATTTTTAACAGTTTGTGTTTTCCTTCAGTATTATTTTCTTGTATTCCCCCCCCCCCCTTTGGTTTTGTTTTTGTCGATTTTTATTGCTTGAGGTTGCGCGGTCGTATTTCGCTCAACATTTCGGGAACAAAGCTGGTCTATGTGCCGCTTCCATTCCCTGCCATCGTCTACGGTCAGACAGTAGGACCGGGGGCCTGTTATTTGTGTGATTGTGGCTGGAAGCCATAGAGGGTCCCTGGTAAAGTTCTTTGCGTAGACTAGGTCGCCGATTTCAAACGTGCGGAAATGGCTGGAGGAGTTGGGGGGTTTCTCAAAGGTGTAATTTGGATGTAACATATCCAAATGTGATCTAAGTTTCCTCCCCATTAATAATTCTGCCAGGCTTTTGTTAGTTACAGTGCTGGGGGTGATATGTTGGAGGGTGAGTAAACAGTCCACTTTATCCTGGACATCCCCTGGGTCCATTTTCTCCAAACCCTCCTTGGTAAACCTGACCATTCTCTCAGCCCTACCATTTGCCGCCGGGTGGGCTGGCGCGGTTAGTGCATGGTGTATGCCTAAAGAGGCTAGGTATTGTTCAAATTGTATAGCGGTCAGTTGTGGTCCATTGTCGGATACTAGGATGTCCAGCAACCCATGGGTTGCAAATAGCTTGTTTAGCTTTTTTATAACGGCATCGGTTTTTGTAGATGACATTACTGTGACTTCTAACCAATTCGAGTATGGATCTACAACAATCAAGAATGTATGCCTCCTGGTCGGACCCGCAAAGTCAATATGGATCCGAGACCAGGGGCCTCATGGGGTCTTCCAGTCCCTGATAGGACCTTGTGGTGGTGATGGCCTGGTTTTCTGGCATTTATTGCATGTGGCAACCCAGTACTCAGTATCTCTGTCTAAACCAGGCCACCATACATAGCTCCTAGCCAGGCTTTTCATTTTCACAATGCCTGGGTGGCCTTCATGAAGCATACCCAAAACTCTAGTTTGTAATTTGGAAGAAATTACCACCCGATTACCCCACAATAAACACCCCTTTTGTATTGACAGTTCAGTCTGTCTGGTCTGGAAAGGTTTAAAGTTTTCAGTTTTTTGGTTTTCCAGCCAACCTTTACCTACCCAATTTAAATGTGAGCAGTCACTGGGTCTTTAGCGGTTGCTCTGGCAACATCATGTGCAGATATTGGTAGTTCAGGGCAGGTTTCTATTTGTAGGGTGGTCATTGTTGGCATCAGGTCTTCCTCTATCATTGGCAGCGGTGTTCGACTTAATGCTTCTGCATGGGAGATCTGTTTCCCGGGTCGATGTAACAAAGTGTAGGAGTACGCTGCTAGGAATTCTGACCATCTAGTCATTCAAGGAGATAAAATGTTCGGTGTGGCTTTGTTTCCTGCCAAAATTCCTAGTAGTGGTTTATGGTCAGTTACGATTAAAAATGTTCTCCCATAGAGGTACTTGTGAAAACATTTAACTCCGGCGACAATTGCCAGGACTTCTCTGTCTAGTTGACTATAGTTGCGTTCTGCTTTAGAAAGTGTTTTCGAGTAAAAGGTGACGGGTACCTCTCTCCCATCAGGCAATTGGTGGCTCAGGATGGCACCAACTCCAAATGGTGAGGCATCACAGGTGACCGTCAATGGAAGTTTGTTACTAAACTGAATAAGAACGGTGTCTGAGGTTAACAGATTTTTTATGCCTTGGAATGCTTTTTGTTCTCTATGCCCCCAAGTCCAACTAGTTTTCTTATCCAATAAACAATGTAACGGTTCAGCTATCGTTGCTTTGTGAGGGAGGAATACGTTATAGAAGTTTATTAGACCCCAAAATGCTTGTAACTCCATTTTGTTTTTGGGCTGTGGTGCATCTCTAATAGCCTTGACTTTTTTTTCTGTAGGTGTATACCCTCGCCGTCAATTAAATAACCCAAAAATTCGACGAGATCAGTCATTAAACAGCATTTTTCTTTTTTGACTTTCAGGTCGGATTCTCTAAATTTTGTTAGCACTTCTTTCAGTCTTTTCTCTAATTGGGCTGTGTTTTTAGCCGAAATTAGGACGTCATCAAAATATGGCACGACCCCTTTTATTCCATTTAATAGGCATTCCATAAGGCTTTAGAAAATGCCTGGGGCAACGCTCACTCCGAATTGAAGTCTGTTACATTTGAATGCCCCTCTGTGAGTTACTATTGTCTGTGCCTCGGCCGTTATTGGGTCTACTGGAAGCTGTTGATATGCCTGGGCTAAATCAAGCTTGGCAAAAAAAATTTCCTCCCCCTAGCAAGTGCAGTAAATTTTGCACAATTGGCACAGGGTATGTGCTTTGCTGCAACGCATGGTTCAGGGTAGCCTTGTAGTCTCTGCAGATGCGTACCGACCCATCAGGTTTAACCGGTGTTACTATTGGTGTCTCCCATCTAGCATGGTCAATTGGTTCTATGACCCCTTGCTCAATTAATTTATGTAACTGTTCATCAATTTTGGCCTTTAAAGCAAAGGGGACTCGTCTGGCTTTTAATCTTCTAGATGCTACCTGAGGCTCTAAACTAAAGAAAATTGGGGTCACCCGGTACCTGCCTAAGGTGCCGTCAAAGACGTCCTGGAACTCTTTATCAGGCTCTCTTCCCAGTCGGTTGTGGCTACTCGGCTCCCTCCAGTCATTCCGATGCCCAATGGTGTGAACCATTTGATGCCCAGGAGGCTGGGGCAGTCCTGGTCGACTATGGTTAGAGGCAGGACTTCAGCGTGCTGCTTGTATGTGACTTGGAAATGTCCTAGACCTACCTCAGGGATTCGGTTTCCTTGGTAGTCTTTTAAAGTTAATTTTTGTTTCTGGAGTTCTCTTAATTTGATGTTTGGAACCAGCTATCTAACTGTGTTCCAAGACACCATTAACAGGAAGGATCCTGAGTCGACTTCCATCTCGCAGGGGCTTCCTTCAATTTTTACAACAATTTTGACTTTTCTTCCGCTTTCCGTCTGGGCGCTTCCAATAGTGACAGTTTGATGGGTCTTTTCTTGGTTGCCGGTTCATTTGTTGCGCTCCCATTTCTTTTCGGCTTGCTTTGCTTCAGCTGGTAGTGGGGAGTTACTGCGTCTGTTTGGGCTGTTATTTTTTCGATTTTTGCAGACATTTTCGATGTGTCCCCTCTTCTTGCAAGCTCGGCAGATGGCATCAAGGAATCTGCAATCGGCTCAAGGGTGGTTTCTCCTGTAGCCAGTGCATTCCCGCCAATTTCTTTTTTCGTGCCTTTTTTTGTTGGTGTACAGGTGATGGACCTCATCGTCCTCATCTTCCATTTCTGATGGACTGTCGAATTCTTCGTGATGAGTTGTGGTGGGAGCTTGCTTCTTTCCTTTGGATAGGGTCATTGCGTCATTATTTGAATTAATTTGCTTCATAGTGGCTGCTGACTTTTTCGCGGCTTCTGCTGCTGTGGCTTCTGCGATCACTTCAGCTACTGTGATATTGGGTTTATTTAGTAGTTTACTTTGTAAGTTAGAGTCTCTCAGACCTAGGACAACTCGATCTCACATGGTTTCATCTAGGTTCAGGAACTTGCAAGTTCCCCCCAGTTGTCGGAGAGCTGCCACGAAGTCAGCAATGGTTTAGCCTTCCTTCTGATCCCTTTTGTAGAATTCGTGCCGCTTGATGAGATTTGACACTACTGGTGCGTAGTGGGCCTTTAACATTTGGTGAAGTTCAGACCAGGTCATTTGTTTCACGTCTCTGGGCTTCGCCAATGCTTTGGCCATTTTAAATACGGTTGGTCCACAATGCGTTAGGAATACAGCCCTCTTCCGCTGGTCTGAGATCTCTTCCATTTCATTGCTCTCTAAGAACATCAGGAAATGGTCTACGTATGACTCCCAATCCTCTTCATTGGGATTGAAGGGTGCGGGCGGCATGTTATTTCCAGCCATCTTTTGTCTGGAATTCTTCCTGCCGCATGCTCGGTCTCGCATTTAGGACAATCCCATCCTCGTCACCAGCGTTCCATCTGGAAAAACGC
>BLBF01000036.1:1352953-1365896 GCA_015471245.1 Laticauda colubrina
ACGAGCAAGTCCAGAAGCACGAGCAGTACGAGCAGTACGAGCAAGTCCAGGAGCACGAGCAGGACCAGCAGGACCAGCAGGACCAAGAGCAGCTTCAGCAGAGTACGCAGCAGCAGAAGCACCACCGCCAGGAGCAGCTTCAGCAGAGTACACAGCAGCAGAAGCACCACCGCCAGGAGCAGCTTCAGCAGAAGCTCCAGCACCAGAAGAGCAAGCCCGAGCAGCAGAAGCCCCAGCAGAAGCAGAGTCAGGGACAGGGGGCAGGAGGGTGGCCCTGTCCCTCTTTCCAGGGATGGCGGCAGGTTGCTGAGACATTTGCTTCTTCCCCATGGTTGTGGGGTTGCTGGCTGGCAGGTAGGCTGGCAGCCACCAAGGCTGGCAGGAAGCCTGGCACCAAGTCTTGCAGGAAGCCTGGCAGGAAGCCTGGCAGGAAGGCAGCCAGGCACCAAGGCTGGCAGGCAGGCAGAGAGCAAGGCTGGCCAGGGGGCTGGCCAGGAGGCTTGGAGGCAGGCTGGCAGGAAGGCTGGCAGCAAGGCTTGCAGGCAGGCATGCAGGCAGGGCAGGCAAGGACTCAATGTATCCTGCAGCAGGTCTTTCCTCCGAATGCTGGCCACGTGCGAGCTGCTTCCCTTTATATCTGCATGGCTTACGCAATTCATCCCCCACGCATGCGCAATTAATGCTCGGCATCCGTTAGGCTTCCGATGTGCATCCGCTAGGCTTCCGCTGTGCATCCGCTTCATCCGCTGTGCATCCGCTGTGCATCCGCTGTATCCGTTCCGCGTCCGCTTTGCTGAGGTCCCCCAGAAGCCTAGCGGATGCGCCATCTGCTCCCATCCGCTTCCATCCGCTAGGCTTCCGTTCCGCATCTGCTTTCCATCCGCTCTGCGTCCTCCCCGCATCCGTGTTATCCGCTCCGGTTATGCAAATTTTTGCCCCTTTTGAAAGCGGATAACAATGGATGGAACATTTTGCCTGTCCGTTGTGCCCGTTTTGCATCCATTGGGCAGTGTGACAGGGCCTTAACTTATTGTTTTAATTTGCTTGTATCTCTCAGAATAAAACAACAAGAAGGAAATCATGCTGCAGCCAAGTCACCATCTATCTTTTGAAATGTGGGAGATGTCTTCTTGTTTGAGAACCACTGAATTATGGCTTTTCCCTGCCAGCATACTAGCCTGTCTCCAAAACCTTTTGGCCTGCAATTAAAGTTGTCTGTTTTACAATGATTTCTATGAGCTCTTGCATTTAAACCAAAATCATGAAACTATTCTTAATATTTTCAGCATTCAAACAAAAAGTTGTTGCTCATATGTATTTATAGGCACAGTCCAGGAGGCAATAGAGTAGAAGCTGTGGGAAGATTTTATAAATTTATACAACTTTTTTAGTAATATTATACAGGGAATCATATGTTCACTAACCAAGTTTCCAACAAAATTACTGATTTATGAAACAAAGTTGCAAAACCTGGCCATACCTTCCAGAAAAGCTGACAAGCAAAAGTAACAAAAAATTTTAAACTTGCAAAGTAAGAATTAATTAAATATTTATTTCAAATTGTAAACACATACAAGCACACACACAAAATTCAACACAATGTGTACATAATTATAATGCTCACCGTTCAAATGAAGAGATTTAATCCAGATCACTTGATTTAACAAACTTATTCTCTGGATCAAAATGTTCTCAAAAATCACCAAAATAAACTAATTAAAAGACCAATTTAGAGTGCAATAAAATTGTTGCTAGAGTTCCCTGAGTAGCTACATTCAAGGGTGATTTTAGTGCCCTAGAATTAACTTGTTCCTTTCAAGTAACCCAACCAAGGATTTTCTTTCATCCTGCTCGGATTCCAGAACATGTTTTATTTTTGACAATTGGCAACCACTAAGGCACTCTGAGATTCACCTGATCAGTGAATCAAGCCCAGTCATCAAGCTGGCAACGTATTCTTTATTATGGAGGTGCAACTCATGGATTCTGTCTCTACTGGAACAGATATTAAAGGGCAGTCTGTAGAGCTATTTGAACTGGAGGACTGTAATTACCCCTTTTAATTCTTATAAATTATTATATAGTATTGCTATGACCCGGGTCACCTAGGTAGAGGCAGGCTTCAATGGAGTCTTATATTGTTCTGTTAATTCTGTGACAAATTAACTATAACAGTTGGTAAGGCTCCACTACAAACTTCCCTGAAGATAACCACTCATATTCAGTGCAAGAGTCCAACAAAAAAAAAGTCAATAGTCACCAGAGCTGATTAGAAGAGTAGAAGATTAGACAGAGTAGAAGTCCAAAAACAAGTTATGCGTCCACTAGGCAAGCTCCATAAATTGTAGTAAAGGTTCAAGGTCCACAAACAAGGTTCAGAGTCCATAGGCAGAAACCTGATTCAAAGTAGAGTTTTTCTAAGTCTGGGAAAGTACATACTGCAGCAAAACAATTGTTCCTGACAAAGTCACCCTCCTCCAGATACCCTCCCCTGTGATCTCATTAAATCAACTCACACCAGGTGTTCCTTGTGAGGAGGGAAGATTGGCCTCCTTGACAATGGTCTTGCAGACCTCCTCCAAACTTCCCTCCATTCCACTCTCTGTCCCTTCTGATGATATCTTCTGCCTCTCATCCCCATTGCCTGTCTGCAGCCAATCATTCCCTGTGTTTGTGAGGGCAGGCATCTTCCCATGTGGTTGACCACCTCCCTCTATGTTTGTGATGTCTCCTTTGGATGATGGCTTCTCCAACCGTTCCTCGGAGACTTCAAGGGAGAATGAGAACATTCCTGGCACATTCAGTATTGCTGAACCTGAACTGCTGGCAGAGCATGCCTCAGCTGGGGAGAGCTCACAGGCTAATGAGGAAGGGGGAGAAGCTACTGGTCTTGATAGATGCTAGAGTACGCAGTGCAGAGAGATGGAGATCTGTCAGATTAATGGGGGGAAAGCCCTGCCCCTTTTAATGGGCTGAATTGGGAGGGGCAAGTACAGCCCATATGCACAGCAGGCAAAGGAAGGTGTTGCTGGAAGCAATGTATGTGGGTCATGGCCAAATGGTTATTTGTGGATTTAATTCAGTTGTGGAGAGTGTTTATGTCTGTGTTTGGAGCATCCTATTATCTGTCAGGTGGACTAATTGGCCATTGCCTGGAAGGTTAGTCTGGAGCTTGTTCATGGCTGGCTTCACTGAAAATGACCTCCTGAACTCCTGGCTTGGATAATTCCTGTGACTTCTCCTTGCAAGCCCTGAAACTGGACCACCAGATTTGTTGACAAACCTCAATGGAGGCCCCAGACCTCGGACTGGATTTTGGCTGTTTATTTTTGGAACCTACCTAGGCATAACCTTGATTTCCAAGACTGTTTTTTATATGTCTGTAAGCTTGTTTTGCTTTTGGTTATATATTTGGTCATGAGCCAATTACTGTGCTAAACTTGCAGCTGGAGGGTTAACTGAAAATCTGAAATAGAACTGTTGGGGAACAGACTGAATAAAGCTCTCTACACTAACCCTGACATGTGGGTGAATGTGGGTAGCACAATGCTGGAGAGGCCTGGGACAGCATCGTCCTCAGCCCCTGGATTCTCCAGACATTCCAGGGGAAAATTGCCATCCCTATCAGATGCTCCTAGTTCCAACTCCTCCTCCAAACAGGGATCCAATGGGTTCATGACATTTATACACAGGGAATAAGTGAATTGTGTATGTGTGTGTTTCACCTTTCCCTTTCCACTACTACTTTTTGACTTTGCACTTTCTGACTTTGCACTTTACAAGTTTCAGCTGGCTAGGACTGATTTTGGATAGCAAGGGGGATTAGTACATCAAGGGACTGTGAATCACAGTAGGTTGTGTGTGGAAAAATGCACAAGTTTTGATCTGGGTGATTGCCAGTCTGATTCTGTATCAAAGTCAAATAAATATATAAAGAGGTGACTGCAGTTTTAAATAAATGTCCTCCTGAATAAGGAGTTCTGCTTGAAAAGTAACAGGAGGGAAGGAACTTCCCATACTGTTTCAAGTTTGACAGTCCTCCCAGACAAAAGACTTGAAAACTGACTGGTGGATTAAGATAAAGGAGCTGTGTACCTTGCTTAGGAGGTGTGATGCAGCGTGCCAATTATTTTCATCTTGGGTCAGTTGAGGTCGTGCAGCCCCCAATTGCATCATCTCATCTGGAGGTGGTGCCGATGGCTGTGCCATCTTGACGGGTGCAGGCAAGGCCTCCATCCATCATTGTACCCATTCACTGCTGGATCCTTGCACTGATGCAGAATTACAGGTGCATGAGCTCCTACAGTGTGCGTGGGCATTCGTTGTGTGCCAGCTGATCCAGGAGGTCCAATGAAAGACCTTCCTGGAATTGATCCATGAATGCTACCTTGTTCCATTGCAAGTCCTGGCAAACCACTCGAAAGTCAACTATGCAGTCTGCAGTCAGCAAGGTGGCCTTGCTCCAGAAGTTCCAAAGCATGATAAAACAACACAATCTCCACAAGTTCAAGGTAATGAGTCAAGAGCATTCACAAATTAGTCAGATTATGAATAATTGTTCCTGACAACGATTAGTTCAAAATGCAGAGGCAAATAGGCGCTGAGCAGTATGCTTCATTCGGAAGGGCAAGGCTGTATTCTCACAAGTAGCCTTGCCAAACTCCATTGCCCTTACCTCCACTCAACTTTCTGTGACTTGGATGAGGTGGGGGTGACAACTCCTTGTCCATGTGGACTGGCTACAGCTGTGTCTCATCTCTGAACTGTACAATTGACTGGTTGTCTACAGTGATGGGCTGCATTTCCATCCATTCTCTAGATTGCACAGATTGTTCATCTGGTTGCTCTCTCCTGGATTGCCTTGATATTCCCAAGATTGCTTCACTTGACCATCCAACTCTAATATTGAGCCTTCCATGTATCCTGGAGCTTCCCACAATCTCTCTCAGAATCCCCAGAATCAGATATTCTTCATTGTCTGTGTTAGCACCTGGGGAATCCATTATACTATTCCCCCAAGAATGGCCCATCTCCCCAGATCCCCATGGTCCAGGCTTTTATGGGTACTGGAGATGGTACTGAGAGAACAACCGAGGATGGAACCCATTGTTTTCTAAGAACAATATCATTTGAGTAGGCACATGTTGGGAGTTGTTGTAGGCTAACTTGGCCACTGCTAAGAAGTCTGTCTACTTGTCTTGTTGGCAAGCAGAGAAGGTATTATCCATAATTATGTTAATCTCTTCTGTGCTTCTGTCCATCTCCAGGTTTTGAGCAAAAAGAAAGAAAATTGGACTTCCAAACTCCTGAAGAGCACCTGCCAGAACCAGGTTTTGAATTGCATCCCCATCATGACCCTGTCAGCGTTCCAGCAATAACTCCGAGACACACATCTCTCAAAAGTTCCTTTTATTTGGATAGTAACTGGCACAACTGTGGAATCCCAAATCTGAAAGCTTCCAAGCTTCCTTACAATAAGTAAAAACTACAAATCCATCCCCTGCACCAATCACCACATCACATGGCCCAATCACCATCTGTTCCAAAGTAAGACTTCCCTTCACTACGTGCAACATGACCTGCCCTTGAATCAGAAAAAGAATGTTATTATGTCTAACTAGTTATACTCCAATGAATTCCCCCCTCCCACTTTCCCAGGCTCAATTGTGGCAGTGTGGGAACATCAGATCTTAATATGGCTTCCAAAGCTGACAGACCCAATCCGATAATCTATATAACTAAAAGACATAACATATCAAAAATTATGTGGTTTCTCATGCTGTGGGAAGTCCCATACATGGAATCAAATGGACCATCTTAGACAACGTATCAGCCACAACCAGGATCACAGTAGTTCCATCACAGTAGACCCAGGCATGTCTATTATGAAATCCAACAAGATGGCCTTCCCCCCTCCCATTGTTTTTATGGTGTAGGCAAGGTTTGCAAAAATCTGGGAGGGGCAACAGTGGTGTTTTTCACCTGTCAGCATTCCACACGAGTCAATGTACCCTCCCACATTATAACACACCTTCCTATTTTCCACAACCCTATGAGGTGGGGTGGCTGAGACAGAGTGATCTGCCCACAGTTACCCAACCGATTTTCATGATTAAGAAAAGGTTTGAACTTACAGTATGCCACTTTCTAGCCTGGAGTCAATCACTAGAGCAATGGAAGTGAGTGATCAGTAAGAGAAATCTACTGATGATTGCTTTAGTCACATATGGAGAAAGAATGAATGAGGATTAAATACCAAAGCAAATATCTCATCGAAAAGTGACTAGGCAGAGAGGAAGGGGAAAACAAACATAATTCTAGTTGGAAGGAACCAGAATTAATGAAAGTCTTAAAAAGAGAGGTCAAGGGAAAATGAGTGTAAGAAAGAAAAGGAAATGCATGATGTGTTGTGTGGCCATGGTATATCAAAGATGGTTTGTTAGCAAGTGTTTCTTGTTATTCATTTCTTATTCTTCATTTTGTGCTTTGGAGACATTGATAATTCTGAAAATTGTGTTAAGTTTTTTGGTATGTATCTGCCCCCCCTCCACCCCTGTGGTTTCCTGTATATATTCCCTTGTTTTTTTTAGCTCAGCTGATTCGTATGGCAGAGTGGATTGCTGCTTCTCAGCATAACTAAAAAACAGCTCAGCTCACCAGCACTGACATAGAGGATGGTGTTTGAGCACTGCACATGCACTCTCATAGGACCAGTGGGAAAAAATTTGGAATTCCACCACTGCTCTAAATGTGTCTCCACACATTCTATTTTCTTAAAGAAACCCTGGATGCCTTGTGCACTTGATAGAGAATATCCTTCTGCCTTTGAGGCTTAGCAAATCACAAAAGGGGAGTGAAATTCAGATTGACAGATTAATAGAGTGGGAAGGGATCTTGAAGTTCATCTAGTCCAACCCCACAAGCAGAAGACCCTACACCATTTCTGACAGATGGCAGTCCAGTCTCTTCTTGAAAGCTTCCAGTGATGAAGTTCCCCCACTTCTGAAGGCAAGCTGTTTCATTGGTTGATTGCTCTCATTGTCAGAAAATTTCTTATTTCCAGGTTGATTTTTCTCCTTGTTCAGTTTCCATTCATTATTCTTTGTCTGGCCTTCAGGTGCCTTGGAAAATAAGTTGCCCCCCCCTCTCTATAGCAGCCCCTCCTCAAATATTGGTACACTGCTCTCATGTCTCCCCTAGTCCTTCTCGTCACTAGACTAGCCATGCCCAGTTCCTGCAATCGTTCTTCATATGTTTTAGTCTACAGTCCCCTAATCATCCTGGTTGCTCTTCTCTGCACTCTTTCTAGAGTCCCAGCATCTTTTTTATAGCGTGGTGACCAAAACTGGATGCAGTACTCTCGGTATGGTCTTATTAAGGCTTTATAGAGTGGTATTAGTACCTCTTGATTGTATCCCTCTAAATTAATGATACTTAGGATTGCATTGCCTTTTTTGGCTGCTGCTGCACACTGCTGGCTCGTATTTAACTAGTTGTCCACTAAGAGTCCAAGATCCCTCCCACAGTTACTGCTACTGAGCTAGGTTTCACCCAGTCTATATGTGTACTTTTGGTTTTTCTTGCCTAAGTGTAGGACTTTACTTTTCTCTACATTGACTACATTCACTATCAACCCCTAGTGTCACCTGCTCATTACTGTCTCCTAGGATGATATTTATTACAATTCTCTTTGTGTCTAATTTACTGTATAAGAATTATGTTTCTCTCTATCTTCATATCAGTGACTGGGAGAGCTGTGCAGAAAATTATTTGTCTTCTTTTTGAGAAGGGGAGTTGCTGTGTGCAGTGACCAGTCTGCCTTAGTCTGTATGGGGAATGTTTTTACAATGCTTTAAGAGAGCAGTCCCTGGCAATCCCAACAGAAGGAACCAGGTGTCCAGGCAGCAAACTGCTTTTCCACCACAAAACTAACCACAACTTTCAGTTGCAAATTGCTGATTCTTAGTGGCATACCAACTATATCCATGAAGAAGAAACAGTCACACATTGGAGACAACAAATGTTGAGGTTAGCAATAGCAATAGCACTTAGACTTATATACTGCTTCACAGTGCTTTACAGCCCTCTTCAAGCAGTTGACAGAGTCATCATGGAGTGAGCAGTGAACACCTGCAGTACTGCACCACCATGGTTACAAAGGATTTCCAAACAAGTGAAGCTTCCATGGCACAACAGGCTTAGGTTTTTGGCTCCAATAACCTGAAATGACACTGGAGATGAAATTATTTATTTTTCCTCTTAAAATGAACCTATTTGCAATCACTCTCAGCCTGGAACTTTCAGTCTTCATCTTCCAAATGTTAATTAATACCATAAACATATACCTCTTAAACCTGGATTTTCTAAACCTATCAGTCCACCAAAACAATTTTATAGGAGGTGGTTCCAATTGTATGAAAAATAAATTTCCCCTTAGATCCTTGATTAAGATTAAAATACTTGTCATATTTGGGGCTCAAATTATATGTCAGGGAAACTAACATTCAAATATTATTTTGGAGGAAAGTGTTTGCATGCATTTGATATTTTAGCAAGGATCTTACAAAACTGTATAGTATGTATTATATAAAAATATGCATAGAATGAAAGAATATGAAACTTGGGATTGGCACATCAATGGGAGTAATAAGTAAAGGTCTTTCTACTGTAGACCTTCTACAGTAGAACCTAATTTACTTTCTTTCACCCCCTGATTCTGAGGCATGGAATAGTTTTCCAAATTTTCTGGTGTTGTGGAACTCTTTGGAGAATGTCTTAAGGTAAACCAGGAAGATTGTTTTGAAAAGAGAAAAAATGGTTTACTCTCATATTCCACAATGTGGAGAGAAATCAAAGCAAGACTTCTGTTCATAGTTCAGTCTCAATCTCTGGATGTATCTTCCCCAGATAGGCTTTATTGGACAATGGTTATGCTTCTGGAGATTGGATAGAGAAGTCAATTGAAACAGGCAGCAACTGTATATTTGGGGACTAATGAAAAAGAGTGTTCCTATTTGATATAGTTTTTCTGCTCAACCCAATTTGAAAGTGTGATCATCATTATACTATAAAAGAATTGCTTGGACCTGAGCCTTTAAGCATCTGAAAAATTAAAAATTTTTCACTCTTAAAAATTAAATCATGTCACAAATGAATGTGTTCCGTCCGGAAATAAGTTGCGCGAGACCGGGTTCCAACAACAAACTCTTTATTCAATTCAGTAAAGCAATGGTAACGGAACAACAGCCCAAGCCACGGCAGCCCTTTATATAGCGGCTTGCTCACGGCTTGTGGCCAATGACACCACTTTAAGTATTCCCGCTGTCTGGGGGGGCAATCGGATTGGTTCTCTAGTGGCCAGTCCGAGAACAGCCTTTTCGGCCAATCAGAATAGGGAACTTGGAGCCTACCAAGTTCCATACATAACACCCCTCCCCCCTTGGTTCAGTCCAACGTGCGTCACGTAGTCACACAGGTAGGTGGGGATTTTTCGAGTTCTGGTGGACCTGCACAGCTCAGTCTCAGTGTGGTCTTTGAGCGGTTCGGACAGGGTCGTTATCTCTCTGTTCCTTCTCCATGGAACCTCCTGGAAGGGTGAGTCAGACTTGCTGCTCCCACCTGAGTCTCTCCGGCCGGTTGAGATGGCTCTGCCATTCCCTCCTGGTTTGTCTGGGTTGGTCGAGCTGGCCTGGCTGTCTCCTTCCAGGAAGGCCTCGCTTCGTTCTCATGCTCCCGGACTTCTCATTTGGGGTTCATCTAACTGTGAGTGCTCTTTTTGATTAGTTTGATAGTATCTTTGTAGTGTTTGTCATCTTGTTATGGGAAGTTCGTCTCTCCCTTTTTTATTGTTTTGTATTCCCCCCCCCTCATCGGTTGTTTTTTGGTCGGCAAAAGGGTGTCATGATCACCCTTTTTGCATGATCACACTTTAGGCTCCAAGTTCCCTATTCTGATTGGCCGAAAAGGCTGTTCTCGGACTGGCCACTCGAGAACCAATCCGATTGGCCCCCCAGACAGCGGGAACACTTAAAGTGGTGTCATGATCACCCTTTTTGCATTCAAGGGTGCGAGAACAAAGCTGGTCGATGTGCCGCTTCCATTCTCTTCCGTCGTCAAAGAGTAGTCGGTAAGACCGGGAGCCTGTGATCTGGGTGATCATGGCTGGAAGCAATAACGGGTCCCCGGTGAGGTTTTTCGCAAAGACTAGGTCGCCTATTTCAAATGCATGGTATTTGCTGGAGGAGTTGGGGGGTTTATACCAGGTGTAAGTGGGGTGCAGTCTGTCGAGGTAGGAACGCAATTTCCTACCCATTAGGAGTTCTGCTGGAGTTTTGTTGGTTGTGCTGCTAGGGGTAATATGCTGTAAGGTTAGTAATCGGCTTAGTTTTTCTAGCACGTCCCCCTTGTCTATTCTCTCCAGGCCCTCCTTAGTGTACCAAACCATACGTTCAGCCCTTCCATTTGCAGCCGTATGAGCCGGCGCCATTAAAGCATGTCGGATGCCTTAGGCAGCTAAATACTGCTCGAATGCTAACGCGGTAAACTGGGGCCCATTGTCCGACACTAGTACATCAGGCAGTCCATGCATGGCTAAATGTTTATCTAGCTGTTTCATTACTGCCTCAGTGGTTGTGGAAGCCATGAGGATGACTTCTAACCAGTCCGAGTAGTCATCCACAACTATTAAAAAAATGTTGCCGTTTGTCGGCCCAGCAAAGTCAATATGTAGTCTAGACCATGGACCCCGGGGAGTTTCCCATTCCCTAACTGATGCCTGTGGGGGGGGGGTAGGCCTCGATTTTTGACAGTCATGGCATGTTGCCACCCAACGTTCAATGTCTTTGTCCAGCCCTGGCCACTAGACATAATAACTCCTGACCAGGGCTTTCATTTTGACTATGCCCGGGTGCCCCTTGTGCAACATGCACAACACATCTTCCTGGAGTCTGTTTGGTATCACCACCCTGTCACCCCACAAAATATAGCCCTTCTCGATAGACAGTTCAGTCTGTCGGGTGCGAAATGACTTAAAAGTCTCAGTTTTGTTCTCTTCCGGCCAGCCCTTACCTACCCAATTTAGGATGCGAGTTGTCAAAGGGTCTTTCACGGTGGCTTTCACAAGGTCCGCTGTGGTTAGCAGCAGGTACGGGCAGGTCTCAAGTTGAAGTGTGGAGACGGTGGGAGTTGGGCCCTCTTCTGTGATGGGCAGCAGGGAATGGCTCAGGGCATCAGCATGGGTGAGGGTCTTTCCTGGGCAGTGAATCAACATGTAGGTGTAGGCAGCGAGGAATTCAGACCACCTCGTCATTCTAGGTGACAGAATGTTCGGGGTTGGCTTGTTTCCGGCTAGGACTCCTAACAGGGGTTTGTGATCAGTGATGATCGAAAAAGTTCTGCCGTAAAAGTATTCATTGAATCTTTTGACTCCAGTGATGATTGCGAGGGCTTCTCGGTCAAGTTGGTTGTAATTGCGTTCTGACTTGGAAAGCATTTTTGAATAGAAAGCGACCGGTGCCTCTCTGCCGTCTGGTAGCTTATGGCTCAGGATGGCGCTGATTCCAAAAGGCGATGCATCACAGGTGACCATCAAAGGCAGGGTATTGCTATACTGTATTAAAATAGTGTTAGACATTAATAGGTCTTTGATATCCTGAAATGCTGCTTCTTCCCGGTGGCCCCATTTCCAGGAAGTTTTTTGTCTAACAACCAATGTAAAGGTTCTGCTATGGTTGCCTTATGGGGCAGGAACACATTGTAGAAATTTATGAGACCTAGGAATGCTTGAAGGTCAGTTTTGTTCCTAGGTCTAGGTGTGTTTTTGATTGCCTTTATCTTTTTTCCAGTGGGGTGTATTCCTTGTTCATCTATTAGGTAGCCCAGAAACTTGACCTGGTTGGTGGCTAGATTACATTTCTCTTGCTTTACTTTTAAGGCCTGCGTCTCTAAATCTTCTGAAAACTTCCCTGAATCTTCTCTCTAGTTGGTTGGCGCTTTTTGCTGACACTAGAACGTCGTCAAAATAAGGGACGACTCCCTTGATTAACAGACACTCCATGAGGCTTTTGAACACACCTGGCGCAACGCTAACGCTGAACTGGAGACGGTTATACTTGAATGGCCCTCTATGTGTCACAATAGTCTGTGCCTCTGAGGTGGTGGGGTCAATGAGTAGCTGTTGGTACACCTGTGTGAGATCAAGCTTCACAAAAATTTTTCCTCCCCCTAGTGAGTGCAATAAGTGTTGCACTACCGGTACTGGGTATGCGCTTTGTTGGAGCGCATGGTTTAGGGTTGAATTATAGTCTCAGCATATGCGCACTGACCCATCTGGTTTTACAGGAGTCACGATGGGTGTTTCCCACCTGGCATGGTCGATTGGCTCTTACACCCCTTGTGCTATTAATTTGTTCAACTGTTCATCAATTTTTGGTTTTAAGGCAAACGGGACACATCTGGCTTTTAACCGTATGGGGGCTATTTTTGGGTCTAAGCTAAATGAAACTGGGGTCCCCTTGTACTTGTCTAGGGTCCCGTTGAAAACATCTTGGAATTCTTGTAGCAGGCTCTCCTCCCAGTTGGCTGCAGCGATGCGGTTTATCCCGGTCATCCCGATTCCCAGGGGCGCGAACCATTCGATACCTAGCAGGCTAGGGCGATCATGGTCTACGATGGTTAGAGACAAGATCTTGGCATGATTTTTAAATTCAATGAGGAAATGTCCAAAGCCCACTACTGGAATTCGATTTCCCTGGTAGTCTTTTAAAATCAGTCTTTGTTTTTGTAGTTCTTTTTGTTTAATGTCTGGTATCAGGCTCCGGATGGTATTCCAGGATACCATGGATAGAAAAGACCCGGAGTCAACTTCCATCTCACAGGGCTTCCCTTCGATGTTCACATCTATCTGGACCTTTTTTCCATTTTCTGCCCTGGCATTTCCGATGGT
>BLBF01000036.1:1366296-1389732 GCA_015471245.1 Laticauda colubrina
TTCCATCTGCTTCCGGCTTGTCTCTCTTCATGTCTGGGGGGGGGGGGTGTTGCCATGTCTTTTAGGACTATAGCTCTTTTTGTTTTGTCAGACCCTTTCGATGTGCCCCCATTTGTTACAAGCCCTACAGATTGCATCAAGGAACCTGCATTCAGCTTGTGGGTGGTTGCCCCCGCATCCCTCACACTGAAACTCCTGCTGTTTCTTCTCTTTTCCCGCCATTTCTTGTCTGATTGAAGTCTATGGACATCTTCATTTTCATTATTTGTGTCACTCTGGGATTCGAGATCTTCATAGTGGGTGGTTGCTGAGAGCTGTTTCTTGCTTCCCTCTACCTTCTTCTCCCTGGCTTGGTTTGGTGGATCTGGAGTCGCATTCATCTGGCGCATGGTGGCTATGGATTTCTTTGCTGCTTCGGTGGCAGTTGCTTCTGCAATGGCCTCGGCTGTGGTTATGTTTGGTTATTCAGCAGCTTATTCTGAAGTGAAGCATCCTTCAACCCAAGGACCACGTGGTCCTCATTGCCTCATCCATGTTTTGGAACTCATAGGCTCCTCCGATGTGTCCCAGGGTGGCTACAAAATCTGCAACAGTTTCATCGTCTCTTTGGTCTCTCTTGTAGAACTCGTGTCTTTTGATTAAGTTGGAGACCACAGGTGCATAATGTGCTCGGAGCATTCTGTTCAGCTCAGGCCAAGTCATCTGTTTGACATCTCTTGGTTTAGCCAGAGCCTTTGCCATTTTAAAGATGGCTGGTCCGCAGTGTGTAAGGAAGACAGCCCTCTTCCTTTGGTCAGATATTTCCTGCAGTTCGTTGCTTTCCAAAATCATAAGAAAGCAATCGATATACGACTTCCAATCCTCCTCATCAGGATTGAATGGTGCAGGCGGCGCGTTGTTACCAGCCATCTCTCTTGCTCTGTTCAGATTGCCACGTGATTCAGTCTTGCTCTTCAACGACGATCCCACCTTCATCGCCAGTGTTTCGTCCGGAAATAAGTTGCGTGAGACCGGGTTCCAAAAACAAACTCTTTATTCAGTTCAGTAAAGCAATGGTAACGGAACAAGAGCCCAAGTTGCGGCAGCCCTTTATATAGTGGCTTGCTCACGGCTTGTGGCTAATGACATCACTTTAAGTTGTCTCGCCGTCCAGCAGACCAATCGGATTGGTTCTCTAATGGCCAATCCAAGAACGGCCTTTTTGGCCAATCAGAATAGGGAACTTGGAGCCTACCAAGTTCCATACATAAGAGAATGCTTCTCTTGTTTGACTTTCAGCTAATTCATTTAAGTTGCTTGTAGCCCTCAGTTCAAAATTGCCAAGAGAAGATTCTATTGCAGCCAGCTCACCATTTATTTTTTGAAACATCTGAGAAGTCTTCTTGTTTGAGAGCTTGAATCCTGCTATTTCCCTTCCAGCACAGAATACTGCCCTGTCCCCAAACTGCCTTGGCCTGCAGGTAAAGTTGCCTGCTTTGCAAATATTTGTATGAGTTCTTGCATTTAAAATCAAAATAAATAATTCTTGCTATTTGCAGCATTCAAAATGAAATGATGTTGCTAAAGGGCCTGCCACATTGGCCGACGGATACAAAATGTTTGTAAAAAGGACACAGCAGATGAGAAAATGTTCCATCCATTGTTATCCACTCTCAAAAGTGCCCCGAATTTGCATAAGCAGAGCGGACAACAATGGAAAGGAATGGATGGGGAGAGGACATAGCGAGGATGTAAAGCGGAAGCTCCATGGAAGCCTAGTGGATGGAAGCGGATAGAAGTGGATGGCACATCCGCAGGGCTTCCGGGGGAGCACAGCGAAGTGGACGCGCAGCGGAAAGAGTGGATGCAGAGCAGATGCCAGGTGGATGAAGCGGATGCAGAGCGGAAGCCTAGCGGATGCCTAGCGGATGCAAAGCGTTCACTGCGCATGCGGGGAGGATGCATTGCATCAGCCCTGCAGATATAAAGGGAAGCAGCTCGCAAGCAGGTCACCATTCAGAGGAAAGACCTGCTGCCAGACACAGCTCCAGCCAGCCAGCAAGCCAACAACCATGGGGAAGAAGAGAAAGCCTCTGCCATCTGCTGCCAGCCCTGGCAAGAGGGAAAGGGCCACCATCCCACCCCCTGGCCCTGACTCTGCTTCTGCTGGGGCTTCTGCTGCTGGGGTTGACTCTTCTGGTGCTGGAGCTTCTGCTGGCACTGCTCTTGGTACTGGGGCTTCTGCTGGTGTTTACTCTGCTGGTGCTGCTCCTGGTGCTGGGGCTTCTGCTGGGGCTTACTGTGCTAGTGCTGCTCCTGGTGCTGGGGCTTCTGCTGGGGCTTACTCTGCTGGCACTGCTCCTGGTGCTGGGGTTTCTGCTGGGGCTTACTCTGCTGGCGCTGCTCCTGGTCCTTCTGGTCCTGCTGGTGCTTCTGATGCTCCTGGTGCTGCTGGTGCTGCTGGTGCTCCTGGTCCTGCTGGTGCTCCTGGTGCTCCTGGTGCTGCTGGTGCTGCTGGTGCTGCTGGTCCTGCTGGTCCTGCTGGTCCTGCTGGTGCTCCTGGTCCTGCTGGTGTTTACTCTGCTGCTGCTGATCCTGGTCCTGCTGATCCTGCTGGCGCTGCTGGTGTTTACTCTGCTGCTGCTGATCCTGGTTCTGCTGGTGCTGGTGCTGCTGGTGCTGCTGGTGCTGCTGGTGCTACTGGTGCTGCTTTTGCTGCTACTGTTGTTGTTGCTGCTGCTACTGCTGCTGCTGGTGTGGTGGAGCAGCCCCTACAACCTCGAAGCCCCTCTGATGAGGGCCCAGATGGCCCTGCCAGAGGGAGGAAGAAGCATATGCGTGAATGAGAACAGGAGAGGGGGCAATACTCCTCGAAGCGGAACATGAGGATGAGGTGCTGGAATGGCTGAGGGAGAATGAGTATCTTTGGCGGAAGGGACACAGGCTCTATCGAGACACCAAAAGGAAGCAGGCTGCTTGGAGAGAGAAGGTGGAGAGCCTGGGCTACACTTCGGAGGTGCTCCTCGGCTGGTGGAAGCATATGCACACCTGGTACGGGAAGCTGCACCTCAAGAAATCTGGCCAGGCCACGGTCAAGCTGATGGACCGAGAGACCTACGTGATGGCCAAGTGCAGCTTCTTGGAGGGTGAGATCCGCCACCGAGGAGCAGCCCCTCTGACAACCCTCTCTCTCAGGCAGCCCACAGAGAGCCAGTCCTGCATCCAGGCAGGTATCTGTGGAGCGTGCCACGATGGAGACCCCCCCGACAGCTGCACTACCCATGGCGGAGCGTGTGGAGGACCCCCTGATGCAGTGGAGCAAGGAGAGGGCACTTCCATCAGAGACCAACCCACATCCACCCCCAGCTCCACCTCCACAGAAAGCAGGCAGAGAGCCAGGCCGGAGGGCCAGAGCCACACTGTCCTGCTGGAGATCAGGGACACCATCAGAAGCAGCGTAGATCTCCTCTCTCAGCTGGTACACACTAACGTCCCATCCTCCAACCACAAGCCCTTCCTCACCTAAGTCAATCAGACCCTCATGAACATTTCGGAATCACAGTACCAGGTGATAAAGGACAGGATCACCAGTCTTCTGCACAACCCTCCAGACCCAGCTGAACCTGCTCCCACCCAGTCCAGGTCTGCTCCTCCACCCCAGGTGATGTCACTGATCTTCCAAGGCTTTCCACAGGCCCTCACCTACCAAGGCTATGGCTACAAGGAGCCCCAGCAGCACAGGCAGTCCTTCCCAGTCCAGGCACAGGTACATCGAACGCCACCGGTGCCACCGATGCCACTGATACCACCGATGTCACCCACGCCACAGATGCCACCCATGCCAGAGATGCCACCCATGCCACAGATGCCACCTACACCACAGATGCCACCCATGCCTCACCTCGCTCAGCTGCAGACCAGACATCCCCACTACTCTCCTCCTTCCTCCACCCCACAGCCAAGCCCGGCCTCAGAACATCTGTCATCGGTCTTGGGACTGACACCTCATGTCCTGGAGGAAGGGGATCTCAACATCACAGGACTGAGCCCGCTCTCTGAGAGCTTCCTCCACACACCGTCCCCTGTTGTCCTCTTGGGGCCAGGCACCCAATGGCACCTCAGACCAGCACTCCAGCAGCAGCCACCTCCACAGCACCTGGACCCTTCAGCCCTGAGACTATGGGTACGGCTCAGAGTGACTGAGAAGTTTGCCAGAGACTGGGTGGCTACCTGTTGACTTTATCTTTGCTTGGGACACTTGGGTCATTTTGCTTTTGCAGTTTGTTATTAATAAAGATTATCTTTGCTCCACACACTTGCTTCATTTATTTTAGTCAATAAAGTCTTGGTGGAAACTTTTAGAAATGGTTTAAGCCTTTGCATGTTTTTGGGATAGGTAAGGATAGCTGTGGGATGGGCAGGGATACTTTTGGGATGGGTAATAGGTGTGAGATGGGCAGGGATATCTTTGGGATGGGTAATAGCTGTGGGATGGGCAGAGATACTGTTAAGCCTGGGTTCCCCAACCAGGGTTAGGTAGACAAGCTAAACAGAATGTGCAGCGTTAGTCAGATAGGCACACAGATAAATGAGTGAGCTAAGCTTGTATGTTTATTAACATACAGTAAAAATAACAGATACGCTTGTGCTATCAAGAATATATTTTATTCCAGTATAAGTTTATGGCATAGTCAAATAACAGTCCAATATTCATTTACCATGTAGTCAGTCCATTCAGGAATGTTAGGGATAACATTGTTCACCCTAACTGGTTTAGGTGAAATCATAACCATGAATCATAGTTAGTGTATGCAGCTTTAACTGTAAAATAGCAACTATGGGTGTGGTTATGAAAACCATATAAAAGTAGCAAGGCTACAGCTTGCTCTCTCTCTCTCTGGCTTTGATGATCCCTGATTACTGCTTGGAAGCAAGACTGCATTGCTCGAACGGGAGAGAAAACAACGGACTGATTTATGTGAACTGACAATAGGATATTCTATATGGACTTTGCTAACTGAATATCCCTGAAAGGACTGACTACATGGTAAATGAATATAGGACTGTTTTTGACTATGCTATAAACTTATACTGGAATAAAATATATTCTTGATAACACAAGCGTATCTGTTATTTTTACTGTATGTTAATAAACATACAAACTTAGCTCACTCATTTATCTGTGTGCCTATCTGACTAACGCTGCACATTCTGTTTAGCTTGTCTACCTAACCCTGGTTGGGGAACCCAGGCTTAACAAGGGATATTCAGTTAGCAAAGTCCATGTAGGATATCCTATGTCAGTTCACTTACAGATCAGTCCTTTGTTGTCTCTCCCGTTCGAGCTATGCAGTCTTGATTCCAAGCAGTAATCAGGGATCATCAAAGCCAGAGAGAGAGAGAGCAAGCCATAGTCTTGCTACTTTTATATTGTTTTCTTAACCACTCCTTTAATTGCTATTTCCCAGTTAAAGCTGTATACACTCTAAAATACACTAACTATGATTCATAGTTATTATTTCACCTAAACCAGTTAGGGTAAACAATGTTATCCCTAACAGATACCTTTGGGATGGGTAATAGCTGTGGGATAGATAAACCTCCAGTGCAAGCATAGTGGGACTGTATGGTCCACCCTCCCAGGTGCCACACCTATGGCCCTTTATTATCAAGAACAATGTAAACATTGATCCACACATTTCAACATAAACACAACTCTTTATTAAATTCCCTGTTCATTGTAGGGCCACTCAACATCTATGGCAAAATCTCATCAGTGTTATGAGATAGGCTCAAGGAAGCATCCATTAAGCATCTACCATCCTGTCTTGCCACTCCACTGCTCCAGCTGGGGAGTTGTACCAGTGTTTCAGGAGGTTGCGCTGCTTTTTCCCTTCACGTGAAGCTCTGTTGGGGCCTTGCACATCCACAGTGTCTATCAGGTTTCTCCCTTGCCTCCATTCACCAGGCTCCATGTCCCCATTGCCTTGTTGGTGGTCCACAAGCCTGTTCTGCAACACTGGGTAGCGGGTGCACATGAGATTGTGCAGGATGCAGCAAGCTTCCACGATCCTCCTCACGGTCTCTGGGCGATGCTGCATGTTGGTGAGAAGTACCTGGAACCTGTTGGCCAGGATGCCAAAGGCGTTCCCCACCACCCGTCTTGCCCTGGACAGTCTGTAGTTGAAGATCCTCTCTTCACAGGTGAAGCATCTGGAGGTGTAGGGCTTCATGAGGTAGGTTCTGAGGGAGAAGGCATCACCCCCCATGATGAAGTAGGGCACATCTTGTGTGTTGTTGGGCAGGGGTTCTGGATCTGGGAAGCCCATGATGAGGTTGTGTTCCAGCCCCTCCTTGAGGTGACTGCTGTTGTATACCTGGGCATCTGAAGCTGACCCGTTGCCTGAAGCAGCGATGTACATGAACTTGTCGTCAGCATTGACCATGGCGAAGAGGATGATGCTGAAGAAGCCCTTGTAGTTGAAATAAGTGGACCCCGACTTGGCTGGAGCTTTGCAGGCCAGGTGCTTGCTATCGATGGCTCCAACGGTGTGGGGGAAGTTCCACTTCTGATACCACTGCTCTGCAACTTTCTTCCAGCCTTCTTCAGTGGAGGGGCACTGGAGGAGCTCCTCCAGGTATTCTTCGATGATGGCCTGCACCACTTCTCTGACCACAATGCTGATGGTGTTGTGTGGCACCCTCCAGGTGTACTGCATGTTCCTGTATGTGGTCCCGGAGGCCAGGTGGCGCAGAGTCAGTGCCACCTTGAGCCCAGGGTCCAGGCTGGGCCGGATGTTGGTGCTCTGCTTGGTCAACCTGGGTCTCAGCCGCTCCACAACTTTGTCAAACATGGCTGGAGGAATCCTCATGAAGTTCTGGAATGCATGGAGATCTTCGTTCCTCAGCTCCACCATCAGCTTGTTATACAGTCCGTACTCTGCTCTTCTCCCGATCCATCTTCAGACCCAGACACTTCTTGGCCGCCTCCTTTTCTTCCCGTAGAACAGGTGAAAGAGCCTATAGATGGCTTCACACTGTTGTAGAATGATGGTGGCTACCAAAAGGAGTGTGTGATGATCCATGGTGGAGATGACTGGATGCTGTGGAAGATCAAGAGCCAGATGAAGGCTGAAGAGGTCTGCACTGCAGGGCTGCTGGACTGAAAGTGAGATCCAGGTGAGTTCCTCCCCCTTTTTATAGGAAATATAGGTTTTCCACTCGGTGTCCTTTTGCATCCTCTAGGCATCCTGCAGACATCCTAAATATGCAAGATACGTCCCCTCTGAGAATGTTTTTTCCATTTTAATGCTTTGTATGCGAGCTGCATCCGCTTTCATCCTTTCTCCGTCCATGCTACTAACGCTTTGTGTCCGTTCCGCGTCCTTTTCACTTCCTCCCTGTGTCCGTTTTCCGCTGGAGCAGATGCGAGTTGCGCAGATGTGCAGCAGATGCCTAGCGGATATAGCGGACGTGTAATGGATGATGACGGACGTAGAATGGATGTTCCCCGTATGCATTGCAGATTCAGAATGGACGCGTTGGATACATTTTCTGCTCAAAAAGTTTTGTGCAGCTCAAAATGTTTTGAGTGGATGAAATGTCAGTCAACGTATGCTGGACGGATAGAACGTATGAATCACGCACGCAGTGAGTACAGAACAGATGCATCGTGTTAACCAACGGATGGCAAGTGTTTCTCTCCATTTTACATCCTCTTTCCATCCGTTGGTGCTGTGTGACAGGGGCTTAATCTGTATTTATAGGCACAGCCCTGGAGCTAATAGTGTAGAGCCGATTCCAAGAAGGGCAATAAAAGCGATCAAATGAGTTATGGAAGGACCTGGGCATGTTTACCTTTGAAAAGATGTGGAAGGATGAGAGTTCTCTTCAAGGGACTGAATGGATGGCACACAAAAGGAAATCAAACCATCTTCAGTCTTACCTTGGAGTGGAGGACATTGAGTAACAAATTTCAGTTAAAAGAGGCAAATGTTGGTTGTAGATTAGGAAAAATTTCCTAACAAAAAGAGAAGTTCAACTGAATGGCAATTTGGAAACAATTTCATAATTTTAAAATATTAATTTTTAGAGAAGTAAGAAAAATAATAAAACTGTTTAGTATTTCCTTGGAAACAAACTTAAGAATGAAGGAAAAAGAAATATATTAACATGAAAAATAATAGTTGTTGATTTCCACAAGAAGATGGCATCAAATATTTCTTTAGTTAGACACTGTGAAGACTTGATGTGTTGTTTAAGTTCCTGAAATTATCTGGAGGGCCAATGAGGCAATTTGAATGGCAATCATCACACCATCCAATTTATAGTTTTATGGCTGTTTCTCAAAGCATCCAGCATATTGGAAAGATGCCAGCTCATGCAGGCCTGGTGAATATTATATAAAACAATGCAAAAGTACATACTCATAAATTTACTATTTCCTTTTAGAGAGAGAGCAATGGCCCACAAAGCACAGAAAAGTAGTAAGTCCAAGAAAGGAAAGGAAACACTCTCCACACATTTCTGTCCCTATAAACCATATTTGACTGCCCCACATGTCATCAGTAATCTTGTGGGTTTTTTACACTTTTTCCTCCTCTTTCTTCTTTTAATCAATTTTCATCAATTTAATCAGTCTTCATCAATTATTTTGAACTCGAACTATCTTTTTCTTCCCCTTCTTTTCTGCCTATTCATTATTTAGTAAGATACAGTACTTGTTTTGGGATTCAGTCCTCATTCATTCATTCTGCTAATGTGATCAAAGCAACCATCCCATCTTATTGTCTTGATCCTTTCTCTTTTCTAACCAACCTTAAAACTTATCCCATACTTTATAATAATCCAATTCATCCTTATTTTTTAATTCCTTTGTCAATTTGTCCACTTCTGCACAGATCCAAATTTTCCTAATTATTTTTGATTCATTTGGAGTTTCTTTACTTTTCCATAGTTGTGCATAAGCCAATCTTGCAGCTCTGATTATATTAATTATCAAATATATATTATCCTTATCATATTTCCCCAAATTAATCCCAACAAAAAAACTCTAGTCTATATTCTATTTTGGTCCTACATATTTCTTCTAGCCATTTCTGTATTTTTTGGCAAAACTTTTGGGCTTCTTTGCAATTCACCACAAATGATAATATGTTCCTTTTTCTTTGTTATACTTCCAACATGTGGGGGAAAGGTTTGGGCACATTGTTGCCAATAGCATGTGCCATCTATAAAATAGTTTGTATAAATTTTCTTTAAACAGTGTAGCCAAAGTCTTTTTTTTTGTTTCTTTCCCATAATATTTGGCAATCATCTAAATTTATACTATAGCCAAAATTCTTCATCCATACCACCATCATTTCCTTTACTTTTTCTTTCTCCAATTTACATTCCAATAAAACTTTATGATTTTTTTAATCAATTTTTCATTGGCTCCTAATAGTACTTCATCCAATTTGTTTTGCATCTGCTAATTTCCACTCTTTCATATCCTTCAAATGTCTTGATTGGAGTTGCAAATAAGCCCACCATTCTATATCTATTCCTTGATCCTTCAAATCTTGCCTGGATTGTAGTTCTCCTCTACCATTTAATACATCCTCATAGGTAATAATTTTCCTTTGTCTTAGTAGGTGTGGGTGCATCAAGGCTTCCAAAGTGGATAACCATATAGGTATTTCTACATAAATTTGTCTTTTAGTTTTATTCCATGCAGTTTAGAGAGTCTGTCTTATTTTAGGTCTGTGAAAATAACTATGGTCCATTTGATTATCTTGCCACAGGAAGACATCCCACCCTGACTGCAAATTGTAACCCTCTAATTACTAGTATTCTTTTATTCTTGTAATTTATCCAATCTTTCACTCATGTTAAAATTGCAGCTCTGTAGTACAATTCCCAGTCAGGCAGGCTGAATCCGCCCCTTTCTGTGGCATCTTGCTGCAAATTCAGTTTGATTCTTGGTTTTTTCTTTTGCCATATAAAATTTGACATCAATTTGTTCAAATCATCAAAAAACTTTTTTCCACTTTTATGGGAGCATTTTGAAAAAGAAATAATAATTTAGGTAATATGTTCATTTTTACAGTTGCTATTCTACCCATAAAAGATCTTTATTTGTCCCATTTTTCCAAATGATCTGTTATTCACTTTATTAATGGATCATAATTATCCTTTTTAAGTGTTGTGTATCTTGTCGAAATTATAATCCCCAAATATTTTACTTTGTCTACTATTTGGATGCCCATTCTCGCAGCTAGTGTTTCCTTTTGTTTATTTGTCATATTTTTTGTAACTATTTTAATTTTTAACCCTGTGACTTCTCCAAATTTTTCTAAATTTTCTATGAGTTTTAGTCTCGAATTTTGTGGTTCTTCTCAGATAAAAAGTAAACCATCAGTGAAGGTTTGCAATTTAAACTCCTTCTTTTTTATTTTTAATCCTTTAATTTATGTTTCTTTTCTGATTATTCTGGCTAAAACCTCCAAAGTCAAAATAAACAAAAGTGGCGACAATGGGCATCCCTGCCTTGTTCCTTTTTGGATTTCAAATTTATTTGTTGTTCCCCCATCCACCAATATTCTAGCTTCTTGTTTATCATATAGTGCCAATATAACATTTAAATTTTTTTGCCCAAAATCCATATATTTGATTTGGTGCATGATGAAATCTCACTTCACATTGTCGAAGGCCCTTTTGGCATCTAAAAACAATAATGCCACTTGGTCGCAGCTATGTTCACATTCAAATATATGTTATTTTGAAGGAAAGAGTTTGCATACATTTGATGTTTTTAGGAATGATCTCACAAAAAGTGAATGATACATACAAACATTTCCATAGAATGGCAATAGCAATAACACTTAAATTTATATACTGCTTCACAGTGCTTCACAGCTATCTCTAAGTGGTTTACAGATTTCCCCCAACAATCTGGCTCCTCATTTTACTGACCTCAGAAGGACAGAAGGCTGAGTCAACCTTGAACCTGGTGAGATTTGAGCTGCCAAACTGCAGGCAGGCAGCAGAAGTAGCCTGCAGTACTGCATTCTATCTACTGCACCACCATGGTGCATAATGAAGGAATATGAAACCTCTCTGCAGCACATCGATGAGAATAATAGAAAAAGGTTTTCCATAGAACCCAACTTACTTTTTTGGCTTCTGATTGTGAAGCAAGGCATAGGTTTCCAAATTGTCAAGAGTTTTAGAACTCTTATAGGATTCTTCTAAGGTAAATCAGGATACCTGTTTTGGAAAGAGAAAAACTGGTTTATTCTCATATTTCATAGGCTGCGTGGAGAGGAATCAAACAAGGACTTCTGTTCATAGTTCAGTCTCTGGCTTGCCTTCCTCAGATAGGCACTTCCAAGTGTTCCCCATATTCCTGGCCTGGTGCAACAATGACTATAATTATGGAGATTGGGCAGAGGCCAATTAAAATAGGCAGCATGTGTGGTGATAAAATAAAAAGAGTGTTCCCAATCCGAATAGTTTTTCTGCTCAACCCAGTTTGAAAATGTGGTCATCATCTGACAAACTGATTAAAGCCCCTGTCACACTGCACCAATGGATGGAAAGAGGATGTAAAACAAACAAAAAGCTTGCCATCCATTGATTAACGCGATGCATCCGTTCTGTACTCACTGCATACGTTTTGCTTCCTCTCTATCCGTCCAGCATCCGTTTATTGACGTTTCATCCGCTCAGAAAGTTTTGAGCTGCTCAAAACTTTTGAGGGGAAAATGTATCCAATTCGTCCATTCTGCATCTGCTACGCATCCGCCAGGCATCCGTTATGCATCCGTTATGCATCAGCTATATCCGCTAGGCATCCGCTGCGCATCCACGCAACCCCATCTGCTCCAGTGGTAAATGGACGCAGGGAGGAAGCGGAACGGATGTGGAACGGATGCAGAACGGATGCCTAGAGGATGCAGCACAGAAACAAAGCATGTAAAATGGAAAAAACGTTCGCAGAGGGGACCTATCTTGGATATTAAGGATGTCTAGATGATGCCTAGAGGATGCAAAAGGACACCTAGGGGAAAACCTATACTGCCTATAAAAAGGGGGAGCAACTCATCTGGATCTCACTTTCAGAACAGCAGCCCTGCAGTGCAGACCACTGCAGCCTTCATCTGCCTCTTCCTCTTCCACAGCATCCAATCATGTCCACCATGGATCGTAACAAAGTACTTTTGGCAGCCACCATCCTTCTGCAACAGAGTGAAGCCATCTACAGGCTCTGTGAACTCTACTATGGGAAGAAAAAGAGGTGGCCAAGAAGCGTTGGGCACGAAGATGGTTCACCAGAAGAGCAGAGGACGGACTGTACAACAAGCTGATGGTGGAGCTCAGGAACGAACACCCTCGTGCATTCCAGAACTTCATGAGGATGCCGTCAGCCGTGTTTGACGAAGTTGTGTAGCGGCTGACACCTAGGTTGACCAAGGCAAGCACCAACTTCTGGCCCAGCCTGGAACCTGGGCTCAAGGTGGCACTCACTCTGCGCCACCTGGCCTCAGGGACCACCTACAGGAGCATGCAGTACGGCTGGAGGGTGCCACATAACACCATCAGCATTGTGGTCAGAGAAGTGGTGCAGGCCATCATCAAAGAATACAAGGAGGAGCTCCTCCAGTGCCCTCCACTGAAGAAGGCTGGAAGAAAGTTGCAGAACAGTGGTATCATAGGTGGAACTTCCCCCACACCGTTGGAGCCATCGATGGCAAGCACATGGCCTGCAAAGCGCCAGCCAACTCAGGGTCCTCTTATCACAACTACAAGGGCTTCTTCAGCATCATCCTCTTTGCCATGGTCGATGCTGACTACAAGTTCATGTACATCGATGCTTCAGGCAAGGGCACATCTTCAGATGCCCAAGTATACAACGCCAGTGACCTCAAGGATGGGCTGGAATGCAACCTCATCGTGGGCTTCCCAGATCCAGACCCCCTGCCCAACGACACGCAAGATGTGCCCTACTTCATCGTGGGGGATGATGCCTTCTCCCTCACAACCTACCTCATGAAGCCGTACACCTCCAAATACCTCACCCGTGAAGAGAGGATCTTCAACTACAGACTGTCCAGGGCAAGGCAGGTGGTGGAGAACGCCTTTGGCATCCTGGCCAGCAGGTTCCAGGTACTTCTCACCAACATGCAGCATCGCCCAGAGACCGTGAGGAGGATCGTGGAAGCTTGCTGCATCCTGCACAATCTCATGTGCACCCGCTACCCAGTTTTGCAGAACAGGCTTGTGGACCTCCAGCAAGGCAATGGGGACATGGAGCCTGGGGAATGGAGGTAAGGGCAAAACCTGATAGACACTGAGGATGTGCAAGGCCCCAACAGAGCCTCACATGAAGGGAAGAAGCAGCGCAACCTCCTGAAACACTGGTGCAACTCCCCAGCTGGAGCAGTGGAGTGGAAAGACAGGATGATAGATGATTAATGGATGCTTCCTTGAGGCTGTCTCATCACACGGATGAGATTGGGCCATGTATGTTGGGTGGGCCTACAATGAACAGGGCATTTAATAAAGAGTTGTGTTTATGTTGACATGTGTGGATGATTGATTACATTGTTATTGATAATAAAGGGCCATAGGTGTGGCACCTGGGAGGGTGGACCATACAGTCCCACTATACTTGCACTGGAGGTTTATCTATCCCACAGCTATTACCCAGCCCAAAGGTATCCCTGCCCATCCCACTGCTATCTCAACCCATCCCACTGCTATCTTAACCCATCCCACAAGCATGCAAAGGCTTAAACCATTTCTAAAAGTTTCCAGCAAGACTTTATTTGAAAAAAGAAATGAAGCAAGTGTGTGAATCAAAAATAGACTTTAATAACAACAAGCTATAAAACAAAAATGAGTCTCTGGCACTCCTCTTGGTCACTCAGTCTCAGGGGTGAAGGGTCCAGGTGCTGTGAAGGTGGCTGGTGCTGGAGTGCTTGTCATCAGCTTCTCCAGAAGCAGAAGCAGCAGAAGCCCCAGCCCCAGAAGAGCGAGCCCGTGCTGCAGAAGCCCCAGGAGAACCAGAGTGAGGGCCACGGGGCGGGATGGTAGCCCTGTCCCTCTTGCCAGGGCTGGCAGCAGATGGCTGAGGCTTGCTGTGCTTCCGCATGGTTGTGGGGTTGCTGGCTGGCAGGGAGGCTGGCAGGAACCAAGGCTGGCAGGCAGGCTGGCAGGGAGGCAGCCACCAAGGCTGGCAGGAAGACTGGCAGGGAGGCAGGCACCAAGGCTGGCAGGAAGGCTGGCTGGCAGGCAGGCAGGTACCAAGGCTGGCAGGAAGGCTGGCAGGCAGGCTGGCAGGCAGGCAGGAAGGCTGGCACCAAGGCTGGCAGGAAGCTGGCAGGAAGGCAGGCACCAAGGCTGGCAGGAAGGCTGGCAGGCAGGAAGGCAGCAAGGCTGGCAGGCAGACTGGCTGGCAGCAAGGCTGGCAGGCAGGCAGACAGCAAGGCTGGCAGCAAGGCTGGCAACAAGGTTGGCAGCAAGGCTTGCAAGCAGGCATGCAGGCAGGGCAGGCAAGGCTGTCAATCCACCCGGCAGCAGGTCTTTTCTCTGAATGGTGACCTGCTTCCGAGCTGCTTCCCTTATATCCGCGGAGCTTACGCAATGCATCCTCCCCACATGCGCAATTAACGCTAGGCATCTGTTAGGCTTCCGCTGTGCATCCGCTGTGCATCCGCTGTGCATCCACTTCTTCCGTTCCGCATCCGCTTTGCTGAGGTCCCCCTGAAGCCTAGTGGATGTGCCATCCACTCCCATCCGCTTCCATCCGCTAGGCTTCCGTTTCGCATCCACTTTCCATCCACCCTGCGTCCTCCCCGCGTCCGTTCCTTTCCATGTTATCCGCTCCGGTTATGCAAATTTTTGCTCCTTCTGAGCGCAGATAACAATGGATGGAACATTTTTCTCATCCGTTGTGTCCTTTTTACTAACGTTTTGAATCCGTTGGGCAGTGTGACAGGGCCTTAAGGTGCTGTATAGATATCTATTAGAATATAAACTAGAAGAAGAGCATTTCAAAGAGACAATGGTGGTGTGGGTTAAAAATTTCAGATATAACATCAAGTTAGCAAAATGTCAAAATCTTTGGAAAAACAATAGGAAACTAACAATGGCTACAGCATATCAGGAAAATCTATACAAGATGTTTTACAGGTGGAATCTTCCCTCAGCAAGTCCCACCAAAATGTACAAAACATTATCACCAAAATGCTGGAAGTGTAAGGATCTACCAGGCACATTCTACCACATGTGGACATGTAACCATGCAAGACAATATTGGAGATTGATACAGATATGAGTAGAACAATTGGTGGGAGAATGTATTCAATTTAAGCCAGAAATATTTCTTTTAGATATAATGACAGAAGGCCACAGCAAAGGTATAACATATTTAATAATACATGTATTGATAGCAGCCAGAATGATTTATGCACAATATTGGAAAAATGAAAATATACCCCCAAAAAGAGAGATAACAAGGAAAATAATAGCTTGTGCAGAATCTGATATATTAACTTTAGCACTGAAAAATAAGGAGTAATTAGAATATTATGACACATGGACTAAGTTTTATCTGTGGTTGCAAAAAAAAAGAGGAGAAGGTCAGAACAAAAATAGTTAGGACAGGGGTGGAATTCTACTGGTTCAGACCAGTTCTATAGAACTGGTAGTTTGGAGAACAGGCCTCTGGCTTGCCCCACTCCTCACCATCCGCTCCTCCATTCCCTGCCCAGGCAGTCCTTATTGCTCATGTGCAACATTGTGCACATGCGTGACAGTCACTGACGGCATTCTCCCCCAGCCCACCCTGCCCAATCACTCCTTATAGCACATGTGCATTACATCGCTTCCCACATTTTCCTGGCCGCCACCATCACTTCCAGCAGCAGCAGCTAGCCAGCCTGCCTGCCTTCCACCATTTGATCTCCCAAGGGGAGTGAGGCTCTGCAATGCCCCGGTTACCTATATGCCGCTGCTGCTACCAGCCCCAGTTGAGTCCCGATTCCTGGGCTGGCTTAGGCCACCACCACCACACTGCCACCGTCACCACCCTCACCCTTGCCACCACTGCCGCCACAAGCCCTGGCTGAGTCCTGACTCCTGGGCCGACCTAGGCCATCACTGCCATACATACACCCACAGTACTCACATCCTAGCAAGCTTCCCCCCCCCCACTTGCCTGGCTTGCTTAGCCATCAATGCTGCAGTTCCATGTGGCACTCGTGGCGTAGCAAGCTTCCCCCCCAAACACACTTGTCTGACTTGCTTAGCTACCAGTGCCATAACTCCATGCAGCATTCATGGCCTAGAAAGCTTCCCCCCCCCCACATTTGCTTGGCTTGCTGGTGGCCAAGAGGAAGGGAAGCCAGGGCTGACCCATTGCCATTTGGGTCCTGCCTGGATTCTCCACAGCTTCTGGGCCTTGTCTGCTAAGAGTGGGGGTGGGGAGTGGG
This sequence comes from Laticauda colubrina, assembly GCA_015471245.1. Taxonomy (NCBI): domain Eukaryota; kingdom Metazoa; phylum Chordata; class Lepidosauria; order Squamata; family Elapidae; genus Laticauda; species Laticauda colubrina. Next base: position 1,382,754 of record BLBF01000036.1, read on the forward strand.
GGTGGGAGTTGGGGCGACCAGGGAGCATAATGCTATGCTGCCCAGGCCCACATCACCTGGGCAGCATAGCATCAGGGAAGCAAGCCAGGGTTGAGAGCTGCTGGGCTTACACTTCCACTCTGGCACAGCAGGCAATGAGGTGCACCATGGTGCGAAGAACAGAGCAGTGAGTCCCAGGTGCTGTAGCTTTGCCACCCGGAACTGATCCTGCAGCCCACATGCTGTCTTGTCACAGAAGGCCCCAGGCTCATTTGTTCACATATGAGGCCCCGGCCCAGGACCTCACATGTACACACGAGGCTGGGATCTTCTGCGAGGAGACGGCACATGGGTGAGTCCTGTGGCACCGTGAGATGCCCGAGAAGAAAGAGAAGACTTGGGTGAACTTTTCTGGCTCCCTTCACTTCGCTCCACTGCTGCTCAGAAGGCAGTCACCCCAGCCTGTCCCTTTAAGGTACTTCGATGTGGAGGGAGGGACCAAAAAGGGACAGGCAGGGCATAGGAACTGCCTTCTGAGTGTCACAGTCTCCCCATCCCCCACCAAGAAACCTCCAACTGCCACCTCTTTATTGGCAGGAGAATCCTCCAGCTTCCGCTCCTGGCTCGGTTCTGGCCAGCAAAGAAGTGGCAAAAGGACGCAGCATCTGGAGGCTTCTTGTCACCCTTGTCATGGATGCCTGCAGTCTCCACATGCTTTTTTTTGGTGTGGCTGGACTTCAGCCGCACTGAAAAAAACACGCAGCAGCTGCAGGCATTCATGACAAGGGCGATGTGGGCTGGCGAGGAGCCCAGCGACAATAATGGCTCAACCCTGGCTTGCCTTCCCTGGCAGCCAGCCGTGGGACGAAGGTAAAGTCACAGCCATGGGATGACATAGGAGGCATTTGTGGGGGAGGAAATGAGGAGATTAAGGGCCAGTTCCTCTGAAAGGGGAAATCGGGTAACAGATGTGACTAGTGAAGGGAGAACGGGCAGCATACAGGATTAGGCCAGGCCTTTGATAGATTAGGCCAGGCCTGCCTGGGCAGAAAATAGATAGATAGGTTAGGGAAGGAATAGAGAGAGGGGGAAAGAGAGAAAGAAAGAGAGAGAAAAAAAGAGGGGGTAAAGAGAGAGGGAGAGGGAGAGAGAAGGAACAAACAAGAATGTAAAGAAAGAAAATGGAAATAAAGAAAAAGGGAGAGAAAAGGGAAGAGAAAGGAAGAAAAGGGATAGACAAAGAAAGGAGGATGGAAGGAAGGGACAGGAAGAAAGGATAAGAGAGAAAGAGAGAGAGAAAAGAAAGAGAGAAGGAAAGAGAAAGAAAGAAAGAAAGAAAGAAAGAAAGAAAGAAAGAAAGAAAGAGGGAGGGAGGAGGAGTAAATGAATGAGATATATGGATGGATAGATAGATACATGGAAGGAGGGAAGGAAGGGAGAGAGAAAAAAGGAGAGGAAGGAAGGACACAAACCCTGGCTTCAGAAGACTCTTTGAAACAGCACAGCAATCTAGGGCTGGCCTGCAAGGGAAATTGGAGGTCATCTTCTCGTCCAACCCCCTACTCCAGCAGGGTTAGAAGGGTATGCGTGTGGGTGCGCGTTTGTGCATTTGTATGCATGTGTGTGTATGGCTGTCAAAACTCCAAAAACAGGTCAAGTAGCTTTGGGGAGGTCAGGCATAAATTAGAACACTTGCTAAGCAACCAGCCATTAAGCAAGGACCACTTGTATTTGATTTTCCAGTCACATGACCACCAAGCAACAGCCACAAATTAAGCCATTCCTACAGAACCAGTTGTTAAAAAATTTGAATCCCACCCCTGAGCTAGGATGATTAGAATCAAAATGTAAATATTGTACCAATAATAGGAATGTTAATGGTTTGATTATATTTTTGTATTTATGGCCAAGTAATGCCAGAATGGTTCCATTGTGCTTGATACATATAGTTGTAAACAATGAAAAATATATTCAAAAAAAGAAAAGAAAATGTGGTCAAAGTAGCAAAGAAATGCTTGAACCTCAATCTTAAAGCCTCTGAAGCTCCTCTTAAAAGTTAAATCATGTAATTAATTTGATTGAATCCCTCAGTTCACAAACCCCAAGACAAAATCCTATCACAGACAAGTCACCATTTATCTTTTGAAACATCTGAGAAGTCTTCTTGTTTGAGAGCCTGAATCTTGCTATTTCCCTTCCAGCGCAGAATACTGCCCTGTCTCCAAACTCCCTTGGCCTGCAGGTAAAGTTGCCCGCTTTGCAAATATTTGTATGAGTTCTTGCATTTAAAATCAAAATAAATAATTCTTGCTATTTGCAGCATTCAAAATGAAATGATGTTGCTTATCTGTATTTATAGGCACAGCCCTGGAGCTAATAGTGTAGAGCCGATTCCAAGAAGGGCAATAAAAGCGATCAAATGTGTTATGGAAGGACCTGGGCATGTTTACCTTTGAAAAGATGTTGAAGGATGGGAGTTCTCTTCAAGGGACTGAATGGATGGCACACAAAAGGAAATCAAGCCATCTTCAGTCTTACCTTGGAGTGGAGGACATTGAGTAACAAATTTCAGTTAAAAGAGGCAAATGTTGGTTGTAGATGAGGAAAAATTTCCTAACAAAAAGAGAAGTTCAACTGAATGGCAATTTGGAAACAATTTCATAATTTTAAAATATTCATTTTTTAGAGAAGTAAGAAAAATAATAAAACTGTTTAGTATTTCCTTGGAAACAAACTTAAGAATGAAGGAAAAAGAAATATATTAACATGAAAAATAATAGTTGTTGATTTCCATAAGAAGATGGCATCAAATATTTCTTTAGTTAGACACTGTGAAGACTTGATGTATTGTTTAAGTTCCTGAAATCATCTGGAGGGCCAATGAGGCAATTTGAATGGCAATCATCACACCATCCAATTTATCAAGTTTTATGGCTGTTTCTCAAAGCATCCAGCTTATTGGAAGGATACCAGCTCATGCAGGCCTGGTGACTATTATGTAAAACAATGCAAAAGGAAACATGCCCCACATAGTTCTGTCTCTATAAACAATCTTTGACTGCACCATGTCTACACACTCCTTGTCAGAAGTACTCGTTTGTTATTTTACACTTATTTCTCTATTCTCCTTTTAAGGTTTTCAATTTCATCCAACTGGAGCTATTCTTTTCTTCCTCTTCTTCTCTGCCCATTCATTCTTCAATAAGATACTTGCTTTGGGATTTATCTCATTTACTCATTCCCCCTATTTGACCAAACATCTGTGTGTGTGTGTGTGTGTGTGTGTGTGTGTGTGTGTGTGTGTGTAGATTAGCCTATATAGTCCATATCAAAATAAAGGTTCAAACACATATTACCAATAAAATTCCAAACAGTTTAAAATGAGAGTAGGGTAAAAAAACAATCATTGTAGGATAAAATAAAATAACCAACCAACCATCAGTAGATATCTCTTATTGATCACTCATTTCCATATTCATCTTCATCAGTACCCATTCATTCTTGATTATCTTTCTTGTTTTACCATACACACTTCTCAAGTGAATGAAGGAAAATATATGTGTCCCAGGATAATGTTACAGACTCCAGTCTGAGTCAGTCAGCAGGACCAGAGGTTTAGTCTTCTGAGCTTGCTTGGACCCATCCTCAAAGAACTTCTCTCACATACATTCTAATGAGAGATGAGTTCCCTGAGGATGGGTTTCCTTGCGAGGCCAAAAGTTCCCTGAGATTAAATTTCTCAAGCATTTCAGTTTATCTGAATTCAAGATATGGCTATATTTCTCAGGATATCCCCAATTCTCTCTTCGATAAGCACAATCTTGTGCAAAGGAAAAGATGCAGAGTGTCCAAAGAGAATCAAAACATGCCTAAAACCTAAAAAGTTGCTAAAACTTCAAGAAGTATGCATGGGACACTTTAGTACTTTGCAGTGAGTAAGGATATTAGCCAGGATACTAATAATAAAACCTAAGAATAGAAACAAATAGCTAATTAATTAAGAAAAAATATTTTTGGCACAAACATTTGAAGTGTTGGCAGACATTCACATTTTTTTTATTTTGGATTAATTGCATTACATATTAAAATCCATTATCACAAATAAAAATTGAAGAAAAAACAACCAGCCTTCAATATCTTTCATTAAAAGTTCATATTCTCTGTGAACCTTTATCTGCACATCTTCCTAATGATGTATATTGTTCATTTGTTTTATCTGTGAAGGATCTGCTAGGAGGTCATCTTCATTTGTAGTTAGGAGATTTGTTTGACTGTTAAATATATACATATACATACCCATACACATATCCATACAGATCATATAATTGTTGATTACAATGCACATATTTTACTTTATATTTACACATTTAACTTCTGGTTTCAGGTAAGGAATTATTGTTATCTAATATGGGGTCAAAAATTCTTTGCTCTAACCTAGAGGGTAAAACAGCTAGCATTTTTATACAGATATTTCTCCACCTCCACCACCACCTCACTAAAATGATATCCAAAAGAGGAAATTGGAACACATCTGCAGTAACCAAATTAAACATATCATGCTCTGTGACCGTTTTGTTTCTTCAAAACAAAAATCGTTAGATTGGCAAATTCCAGAAAGAATTTTACAATGACAATAAGTTGTATCCTACTTTGCTTCAACTGCCACAATGTCCCAACTTCCCAAGAATGCTATAAATTGTGGATGGCAGCTTTCAGGTCAAACACTGAGAGACTGTCCTGTTTCTAGGTGTCTTGTAAACTTTCCTGCATTCTGACTTTTTAACAGAAACTATGAAGGTCCCTCATTTCCTCTTGGCTACTCTGTTTGTCCTCCTTCTGGTTTCTGCAGGTAAGGAGTTAAAAAGAAAAGGGAGGAACAAAGGAAGGAATTGTCTGGGTCTGATTTTCAGCCATGCATCAGAACTCCCCTTTCTGCCTCAGCTCTGGAATGAAAGCATCTTCCAGAAAATGTGTTTTTAAACCCCTTTTCAACAAGAAAATGGCTAAGGTGTGTCAGTATAGAGTGACTGTGAGATAACAAGGGAGAAGAGGCCTTTTAATTGGATTCTTCTCAATCAATGGACTATTCTGAAACTGGTTTCCCACACATCCTATTTTCCTCAAGAAAACCCTGAATGCTTTGTGCACTGCTTGATAAAGAATATCCTTCTGCCTTTGAGGCTTGCCAAGTCAGATCAAAAGGAGAGTGAAATGGTCTATGTACAGCTAGCAACACCTTGGCCATAACCCAAGGAAATGTTATCTTCTCATGGTCTTTTTCTAGGTTGAGATTTATTATATTTCCCTTTCTATCTAAATTACTGTATAATAATTCTGTTTTACTCTAAATCCGTCTTATCTTCCTATCAATGACAGGGAGAACTGTGTGGATAATTATTTGTTTTGCTTTGTTTCTTAGAGACCCATTTCCTGTTTGACAATTTGGGGAGGAATGGAGGAATTGATATGTGTAGTGGCCAGCTTGCTTTAATTTGCACAGGAGTATTTTGGCCAAGTTTCAAGAGAGAAGTCCATAGCAATCTCAATAAAAGGAATCAGACTGGACAGGCAGCAAACAGTTTTTTTCACCACAAAATTATCCACTATGCTAAATAAAACTAAGTTGTGGGTTGCTAAGTCTTGCTGGAGGAAGAACCACACATTTGAAATGCACAAATTTTGCGGTTGCAAAATTGTGTCACTTCTTGTGGAAGTGACGCTTCCATGGACAACTGGTTTGGCTTTTTGGCTCTAATAATCTGGAATGAAAATTGGAGATGAATTTTTCCTCTTATGATACCAGGAATTCTGGGACTTCTAGTATAACGTATTTAAAGAGCATCCAGGTAGGTTTGCTGATGAGTGCGTCAACAAGTAAAGCTTTTTCCAGAACACAAAAGTTGTTGCATGATAATTTAACCAAAGAGATATTAGCCACCTCCAGAGGAGTCTCTAACTCTGTATTTCCTGCATTAAATGGAGGGTTGAACTAAAAAGGTCTACATTGCCCTCCAATTTTATGCCATAAAGAAGAGAAAAATTGTATCTTTTATCTATAGTAGTTGAACCAATGTCATCCTTAAGGAAAGGGGAGTTTGTCAGCTGACTTTGGCAATGTTAACATTTATGGATAGTTAAACATCGTTAGAAACAAGATCCTAAGGAAAACCCTGACATCTAAAGCAGAATGACCATGCTTAATGGCCACAAAATGCTGAATACATTATATTTGGGAAGAGAAAAGGGAGAAAAGGGAGAAAGAGAACTGGTATGAAACATCTTGGAGGGAAAGGTTCACTGAGTTTAAGTACTGCATCTTGCAACATTCTGTCTTTCTGTCTGTTTTAAGTCTTTCCTGATTCCTCTCAATGGATGTAGGCCATAGGCAGCTCCTCACAGGCCACTGGCAGCCTCATTCATAGTGGGAGAAAATGACATTTTCTTATTTGCCTCCCTATTTGAGAGATTTGCCTACATCTTCCAACATTCTGTAAATATTTTGTTCAACCTCACTCATCATTCTTCTGATTCTTATATATCTTAATAAATATTCTCCTTGCTTCTTACCTTTCCTTGACTTTCTATCAAGAGTGAATTCTTTTAAAATAAGTCTCTCTGCTTCTGTGCAGGATTTTCCTCCAGAAAACCAAAAAATAGAAGGCAATGCTATCAGCAAAATGGTACCTGTAGGTTCAGGTGCAGGTATCCCTTACAAAAATATGGAAAATGTGGCTTTTGGAAACACTGTTGCATCAGGTATTTTTTTTCTAATCAATTGAAAGATCTTATAATAGAAGGAGTTGTCAGGAAATGAAAGGTTTCTTCCTAAATCTCCTTGGGAACAGTGATCATATTCCTAAGTATAAGAGACTTTGTTTTATATGGATAAAATATGCATTAACATTCAAAGATGAGAAGTTTCCCAGTTTCTCATAATTCAAAGATAGGTAGATGATAGATAGATAGATAGATAGATAGATAGATAGATAGATAGATAGAT